>JAQGBI010001001.1:0-11711 GCA_034698325.1 Sminthurinus elegans | reverse complement strand
ACCAAAAATATCAACCGAAACAAAATGGCTGACATACGGTCAACGGTAATTTAAAAATGGCGGGAAATTGTAAAAATTCTACTGTGTCAAATGTACTTACTTTTGGCACGTCATAGCCGGCGATGGTAGTGTCCTCTGTGGTGAGACGGTGAATTCCAACGGGAAGAACTGGAGATCTTCTCAGGGTCTCATTTATCACTGCCTCCACATACGGCAGTCTTAAATACAAATAGAAAATAGGAAAAAGAGCATAGAAAAATTAAGAAACCATAGAGAAGAACTTTTGAAAAATCTTTTTTGTCTTGATTCTTGATCTAGTTTTCCTATTGGTTAAAATTACCTGTTTTTATGGTCGAGTGTAGGGATTTCTCCGTGGAGAACCTCATCAATTTGTCTCTGGAGTTTTTCTTGTTTTTCTGGATTGAGTGCGAGGTACAGGCAGAGCCAAGAGAGGGCAGTCCCACTAGTTTCTAAACCTCCGATGACAAGCTCCTAAAAATTAATGGAAAATGAATAGTTCTGTTTTCTGTTTTTTTTTCTGCAAAAATTCCGGATCATCAATTTTTATTGACTTGAAAATATTCAAGATTAAAAATCTTTTTTATTTTCATTTTTCGAGTAGTACCTGAAGTGTGACCGCCGCATTTTCATCTAGACAAATAATCATAGAGTATTATAATGAATATTATTATTGTGGCTGGTGTGGAAGGAAAAGGGTGGGAAAACTGAAATTTGATAAGAATTACAGAGTTTGTACGTACATGCAGCTTTTCCGTAAAAAGCGGAAGAGGGGTCACTCGTCTGCTGGATTTTATTGAGAAAGGCACTTGTAAAATCCCCGCGAGATTCAAATGATATTCCTGTTTCTTTTGAACTTGAGATTCGAGATTCAATCAAATCCATAAACATTTCCTTCCCAATTATTTTACCTTGTTTGGCATCATCAAAAAAATAGGGAATCCACGTCCAAAGTTGGGGAAAAGCGAGGATGAATCCAATTTTTAATGTATTTTGGGATACGCTGGAAATTAAAGTTCAAAGTTATTCAAAAGTATTCAAAAAAAAAAAAAACATTCAAACTCTCTCATAAAACGTCTTTGAAAGTTTCATGAAACTTGATTAAGCTTGTAGTTCAATGAACATGTAAATTTCAGAAACTTTACAGATTTTCTAAACTTACAATTTACATGTTGCGCATGTCTAATTTCCAATCAAAGTGACTCAAAATCAGTGCCGGTCTTACCTATATGCAAACTACGCAGGTGTGTAGGGCGCCAACGAGATAGGGGCGAAAAAAGTTATAAATAGGGGCGCAAAAATAAGCAGAGGGGCGCCAAAGGAGCAAAAAGGGGCGCGAAAGAGAACAAAATTCGAGTAAAGTTACAAAATTTGGCAAAAAAAGTTGTAAAACAAGGCACAAACGTCGCCAAATTTGGAAGTAAATTGCAAGCTTTGTCAAAAAAGCTGTAACATTGGCGAAAAAGAAGAAAACATGATTTAAAATGGCCAGTATTCTCGAACAGAGTTGTAAAAGGGGGCGCCAACAAATAAAATTCCAGGCGCCATATTTGATTTGCGTAGGGTGCCGTTTTTGTAAGCGTTTAGTTTGCGTTGGGCGCCGACATCCAAAGACCGGCCCTTGGCTCAAAATTTTCTAAAAATCTACCAAGATTTTGAAATTTTATCGGATATTTGACCTCCGTCAAAATTCAAGAGTTTCAGAAGCCTCTTGAGCGGAAAATTGAAAAAATTCTAGCGGGAAATTAAAATTGTACATGTCAAAAACAGAGGATGAAAATTTTGTTTCTTAAAAAATGTCCACCTTTTTAGCAAGGTGAGATATCTGTGATTTTTGTAATTGTCCAAAGAGAGTCGTTCCCCCGACAAAACCATCCAGAGGGCGTTGAATGCAGAGATATTGAAAAAATGTTCCGTGCTCAATGGTTCGTTGACTCGATTTCTCAGAGCTTTGACAAGCTCCTCCGCCTCTTCTTCAATCAATGGCCCTAAACTCTGCTTCCCCACTCCAAAATTTCTCAATTCATTTATAGTGAATTTTTGAATTTCTTTTGAATGAGCGTCACTTCTCATTGCAAAGCCTAAAAAAAGGAACAAAATCAGAAAAAAAACTGCATTTTAACAGAATTCACAAAAAACAAGGGCAGGGAAAAAACAAAACTTGTTTAACATTTCAAAATTTCCCACCTCTGGTTTCTTTGAAAGGTTGAAGGGCTGTAAATGGTGGTCTGCCATAGAGTGCTTGTTTCCCAAAGGATTCCTTCAAAATGTCTACGTCATTTATCGAAATAAGCCTATTCATTTTTTAAATACCAAAAAAAACAGGAAAAAAAAACAAGAGCGTTTTTATAAAAATCCCAAAATGGAAAATAGTGACGAAATTTCATTATTTATTTTTTTGACAATTTATTTCAAAAAGAATATTCGTTATTATAATTATTAATTATTATTCTGCTTACGACAAGGGACCGAGGTCAAATGACATGACTTTTTCATAACGAGAAGCAAAGGGTTTTGTCAAGAGTTCAAAAAAATTTAAATCTCCTTCAAATAAAAAACTGGGATAACTCCCAAAAAGGCCAAAACTACGTGGACCTGTAGAAAAAACAGAACAAAATATGTCTCATTCAACTAATTCTTTACGATAAAATCTAAACTTTGTTCATGTATCACGAATCAAAATAAATATAAAAATAAAAATCAATTGTTTTTTTTACCTGGTGGATAATTTTTTGGCCTCTTTCTCGGCTGTATCATCCACAAAATTGCAAAAACACATGCACAAAATGTGTAGAACCAAAAACCGAGGAGCATTTTCTAAATTTTTACCTAAAATAATATTTACTTGGTTTCAAATTTTTGAAGTTGGCAGTTCCACAGCTCACAATTCACAATTCAAGAGTTTCGAATAAAAAGTGTCGAATGTAGAGTAAATGCTAAATAAATGGATTTTATTGTTAGAGAATAAATTGGAAAATTTTTGTTTTCTACCTCACACTTTTTAACATAAATTTTGTACTATTTGCAACTGTGACTTTTTCTCTATGGAAAGTTTATAAACTGAGGAAATTCGTCGTTGTAGTTGTCGTCAAGTCTGACACTTACCTTTGACTTTTTCATCAAGCCCCAAGTCATTCATTAAAAAGGTGTTTCGTCCGTCTTTAATTTTCATTTTTTTCACAGAGTAAAGCCGAGCCGAGCCGAGTGGGAGTTGAAGTGACGTTCACTTATTTACTCCAATACTTGGGAAATACATTGGAAAAAATTGAGGAACTTGACCATCCACAATTCACAATTTACAACACGTGTACAAAAATCAGAAAAAAATGTACATTTTCTATCAAGAAAATTAAAGGAAAAGAAGACGAGGCGGAAATCTACATGTATTTAAAGCTATGCAACGTCCAACGTTTAATGTCCAGTGTCCAAACAACAAGCAGCAAACACGCAACGTGAATTACCCATGATAAAAAAAAAACCACATAAAAAACAGTATTTAAACCTGCCCCACAACTTTTTAATTGTTGTCTTTCCTCATGCTCAGGCTCACACTCATTCTCATTCTCATAATTCACAACTTGCAGCCAAATCCGTAGAGTGTAGAATGTAATGGAAAAGTGCAGCGGAATCGACAGAAAAAGATGTTTCAACTCTTGACTCTTGATTCTAGATTCTAGAGCTAAAAAAAGGCGTGAAAAGGAAATGTAAACGTACGACGTCGCATGATTCTCTACACTTTGAACTGTGCACAAAACAAAAATCCCTGTTCTCATAATATTATAATCTCACATTATGATATTCTCTCACACTCGTATCAAATCAACACAGTCAAGTCTCGTCGACACTCATCATTCCTATTTCCTGCATAACTCTCACTAATTTTATCTATAGACGCCAGACGTTTCATTTTGGCAGGACAAACATCCTCAATTTTATTTTTTTGTCCTTAGTTTCTGTGTCGAATTCATCCCAGTTCAAAGCTTTAGCATGTTGAATGTTGAATGACTCGGAATTCGGAATGGGAGTCAACTTTTGACCTTTGACTTTTGATGCATATTATGTGGATCAAGTTACGGGGCGAGCGATTCATCTGATGTTTCGTATTTTCATTTTGGTGGACGTCTCAAGTCTTAAATGTCTTACACAAATTTGAAAGAAAAACAATTTCCTGTTACTGGAATGATAAAAATGACTCGCGTGAACAGGGGATTTTTCTTTTGACTGTTGAGGAATCACGGATTCAGATTAGATGATTAATTAATGAATTATGAGCATTCAAATTCAAGCAAGTTTTTTCCTGTAGCGTTTCAAATCCAAGATTCAACCCGCAGGTAAAAAAGGTGAGACACCAAACAAAACATTCATCCTGCTTTAAAAACTCCCACGCACACACACACAAAAACAAGCAGACACGCGAAAGGAGAGGAAGCGAGAACTTTGCTCCATGTTGACACGCAAACTTAGACATGGTTCATTATTCACTTGACTCAGTCCATTGGAAGAGCGTAGATCGCATCAATCTGCACCTTTTCCAACAACTATTTTAAATTTTGAATCTGATCTACCCATGACTCATTCATTTTAATATCATAAAAAAAGATGGCAATTTGCACAAAATCCGAATTTTATTTCCTATTTTTCAACTTGAACTTGTGTACTTTAAAAAGTCACATTTACATTTAAATAAACTTGTTAGTAATAATTAATAATTAATGAAAAGATTTTCATGAAGAATGCACAAGTTCAGCGTCCTCCAAAGATGTTGAAGTTGAGGTTGTCCATGAGTTTGAAAGCATAGTCTTCACAAATGCGATTCATCACTTGGTTCAAAGGCTCCCGGTGGCGCGTATCATTCGCAGACAACGAGGAAGCGAGGAGGATTTCAAAATATTTCAAATCTAAGGGAAATTACAGTAATAATAATAATTATTATTATTTTTAAACCAATTTTTATAATGTTAAAACTGTCAATAAATTTTGTCATGATAATTGGTAATAATTCTTGTGATTCCACCTTTCAAATCTAAAATTGAAGGATTTTCCCTTTTTGTCTTGAATTGTAAATTCAAATCTGGCAGAGGAATTTTTGTTTCTCTTTCAACTTGCTGTTTGAGCCGAAGACACTCGGCTGGGGAAAATCCGGTGATACAAGAGTCGATGGCTGGAAATGCATTGGCTCGAGCTTGAACATCAACGATCAGCTTCAAAGACTCCAGTCCAGTCAACCGAGTCCAGATGGCGTTGCCCACTTGAGAAAAATTATATCCGCCATTTTTAATGCTCAAGTTTTTCAAATTTGGACACCTGGCGGATATTTGAGCAATTGATTCTTCATTCATTTTAAATCCTGTGATTGTCAGAGTCGTCAAAGTTGACATTTTTTTGGAAGAGTCAAAATCAGAATCAGAATCTGCATCAGCGCCCTCTTGTGGAAAAATTGTTTGCCAAGGATTTTCCAAATCTGTTCAAAAAAACCAAACAAAAAAGTTATGGTAAAAAAATCAATAAAAATAAGGAAATGACCTCATTAAAAACTTTTAAAAATTCTAAAAAAACAAAAAAAAAGGTCAGAAAAAACTCACCAAGAGAATGTAGAACCGGAAAAACTTGGCTAAATTCAACTGGAGAAGGAAGAAAAAGGTTTGGCGGTTTGCCATAGTACGCCTGAATAATTTTCAACTTTGACAGTTTAGTAAAAGTCGGGATTTGCAGATCCTGGAAATATCCGACGACGTCCATCGTCAACTCCTCCAAACTATTTTTACTGGATTCAAAAAGACTGGTAAGGAAAATGGTGGAGAGGGCCTTGACCCGATTTGATTTATAGCCCGAGCCAACGCACAAATTGAGCTCCTTTAATTTGAAAACCAGAGGCGCTTTAGGATTTCCCCCGATTTTGGACAAAAAGTCTGAGGTCAGTTGCATTTCCGCTTTTTTTACACAATCCAGTTTTCCGAGTGACTGGAGAAATTGGAAAGTTTCTATGGATTTGTAGCATTCTCTTTTTTCAAAGGGCTCAATTTTTTCTAAATTTGGTGAAGCGCAAAAAAGATGAGCGACGATTTTGCTAAATTTTGATAGCATGAATTCATCAAGATGGAGGATTTTGAGACGAGGAAGCTGTCCTTCTTTTGTGGGTTTTTGTAGATCTCCTTGTTTGGAACTTTTGGGATTTTCACAAATTTTACTCGTTGGAAAGAGGAAAAGTGGGATTTGACCTGAATTTGTAATTTGAAGGTCGGAACTCAAGTGCAGACCAAATTCTTGAAGATTTGGAAAATGACCTTTGTTCAAAATCAATTCGCCCAATTTCTCTGTAAATTTAACAAGTTGTTCCATCTGCCAAATTTCCGTAGCTTCAAATTTTAGGGATTTGACCTTTTGTCCAAACTGAGAGAGGAAATTGAGCCAATGCGGATTGTCAAAAGTCCAAGAGGCGACTCGGTCAAAGCGGAAGCGAGAGAAGGGCAAGTTTTGGGAGGCGCGAAAGAGCTGGATAAATTCTCCGAGGCTTGTTTTTATTATTCTACGTCCGACTTGAATCTTTAGCGCTGGATCTGATTCGTACTGGTAGCAATTAAACTCGAGTTTTCTGTCCGCTCTTGAGGCATGCACTTGACTCCCAACCCCACTCCAACGACGATCCACGGCGCGACATCGGAGGAGACTTTTGAAATCCAAACACTTGTGAATTTCCATCAGCATCTACACAAATCAAAAACCAAAGCAAACCAAAAACAAGGAAAGTTTATTATTATAATTTTTATCTCGTAAAAATAGCCAAGTATTTTTCATTTCTATTCAACTTGTGTAAAATAAATTTCAAATTTTGCCAGCTGATATGTTGCACAAAAGAATTTTGAAATCCAAAGGTATTATTATTAATTATTATTATTATACCTCGGGCGGCAAGTCTTGAGTTTCAATTTTCTTTTTTCCACCTTCCATTTCAACGTGTGTCAACGTTGACAAAATATCAAATGCCACGTATACCTACCTACCACGTATTCTATATAATATATGGGAGATCCTACATTAATACCCCTGATTCACACAAATCCACTTTATTGAATCTTAATAAAGTTTAAGTCAAGGACTAACTACCCTGAAAATTTCAAAGTTCTAACTTAATTGGAAGTATTTTTAAAATAATATTTAAAAATAATTTTAACATGTAAGAGATGCTGTGCGAGAAACTGGCGCGTCGATTCTCTCTCTAACCTTAGATGTGTGAACTCGGGGTTTTCATGTAGGATCTCCCATATTATACTACACTACCTATAAAATAGAAAAATGTATAAAATACCAAACATTATTTCTAAAAAGAAGAAAGGAAATAATAATAATTATTATTGTTTGTCAATTTTGATTTTGATGGAAATTATAAAACCGTTGAAAATTCAATAAAAACTTGATGAACCGTTATGTCTTTTGACTCTTTTTGAGGCTTTGCTAAGAATCGGAATTACAACTTTAAATTTAGAAATTGAATTGATAATCGGATCATCCCTTGCTTAAAACACACACAAAAAGACAAAATCAATTCAATATTTAGTATCTTGTTCAAATATGATGCCGTGTTTTATTCAATGCCCATGAAAAATTATGTTTACATGCTAGATGTCAGATGGCAGATGCCAGCTCATGAACGTGAAGGATGAGACCCTGTGATGTTACTCTTTTTTCTGTCTGACTTTATAAGCATATTGATTTTCAATTATTCAATTATTCAATTTCTCAATTTTGAGTCCCAATTCCAATTCTGAGCAAATTCTCTGAGTTTAAAGCTTTTTTTCAAAATCAGTGACAATTTACACACCAAAATCCATAATTGTTTCACATGAGTTGTCATGACAACGATCAGGGCCGGTTTTAGGCATAAGCAAACGCTTAGGACGCCGAGGAGATAGGGGCGCCAAAATTGACAATAAGGGCGCCAAAACTAGTAAAGGTGCCGCATAAACGAAAAGCAGAGCCAAAAATTTGAGTAAAAGGGGCCCAAAAATCAACAGAAAGGGAGCCAAAATTGAAAAGTTTGGATGCCATTTTGTTTGCTTCGGGCTCCGCTTGCTTTTGCTTAGAGTTTGCTTGGGGCGCCAAAATCCAAAGACCGGCCCTGGCAACGATCTGACGGCAGATGAAAGATAAAGGGTGATTTCATGCTGATGCAGTAAAATGCTCAATGCTCAATTTCAATCAAAATGAACTACAAGTAGAATATTTTTTAATTATTAAATAATATTTCATTTTATCGAGTATTTTTGGTAATTATTAATTATACTCAAGTCTAAACAACAAAATTCATAGGATACAGCAAAGAATAACACACAAATACAAATAGAAACAGTCGACCTCTAGTGATAAAAATCCGTATTTATCCACCCTCTACTCCACCTCAATATTGAAATCCGACGTTTGGAATGCCAAATTTAAAGACTCCTCAAAACTGGGGCCGTCCACATCAGAGAAGGACCATTCTAGCCCTTTTTTCTCCATGTGTAATTTTGAGCCCACGGTTTTAGGAACACGCTCATCCTCAAAAACAGCACAACCATCAAACCAAATGTGGGTCAATTTAGGGAATTTGTTGCTGGTGCTGTCATCTGTGATGATTTGGAAATTTGTGACTTTTACTTCTTGAACAGCTATTGACTCTAACAAGGAACAGTTGATCAAGTCGTGACAATTTAAAGTCCACACTTGATCCCCCGCTCCCGCGGAAATCACCAATTTTTGAAGACACGTGAATCTGTCAAACTTTTGCGTGGATTTAATTTTTGAAAAATTTTTCAGATGGAGCCTCTCAACACTCTTTGGAATATCCTCCACTTTCAATGGCAAATTATAGCCAGAAAATGATTTGAGGGTACTTTGTTGGAGCTGATTCTGAAAAAACTCATGGGCGTGTAAAAATTCCCACATTCGATTTTGGAGGAATAGAAGGCCCTCTTTCGGACTCACTTTAAACTGTCTCTTATCATAATAAATGAAATCAATGGTTTTTCCCTGTTCCCAAAGTGTGCATAGTTGATGCGCACCGGAGGGATTAAAGAAAAACGTTTGTTTAAAGGAATCTTTATCCGTTAAAACAAAAGGGTCCTTTCTAGCCAAGTGGATTGAAACCTTTTTTAGCCGTTGAAAAGGGAGGTCATGGGAGTTTTCCTTCCAAAAATCAAAAGATGGCGGTTGTGAGTTGATATTAACTATAGACACATTGTACAGGGTAAGACTTTGGATATTTCCCTTACAATTCCTCAAAATTTGAATGAGGTCCATAATTTCAACATTAAGGCGGGAAATGTGTACATTTGTAGTTTCTCTTGATGGAATAAAATCAGTCAGTCGGGGATCATTGGTGGGAGAGGTGTAGGAAAAGGAAGACTTATTCTCACCATTGTCAATTACACATGATGCCGAAATGTCCGCCAGAGCTGGTCTGAATCTTTTCCTACCCTGTCAAAATTATTAAAAATTGGAGTACAAAGTTGCATTGCAAAACAGTATTAAATAGAAATTAAGTGGATTTTTTGTTTCTATTCAAAAACCTGTGATTTAAAAGCGTTGCTGGTCTGGAGAGCTTCCTTGGTTGAAAGTTCCAATTCTGGTGTCACGACTAGGTCCCATTGGATCTCCTTTCCAGCCAAATAATCTATGACCTCTTGGTTTCGAGAATGGCTCAGCGCTACCCACAGTTTAGCCCACGCCCTCTCTTGAATCACCGCAGCATATAGGGAACTGAAATCGCCTCGTTCGTACTCCTTTAACACAGAGGATGCAAAAACCCAGGGTTTTTAATTTTTGGGTAAAATAGGTTTTTTGGACAATTGAGTTTTTCCTACGCCATCTACCATGAAAAAACTCGTACTATATATTTAATATATATAACATAAGAAAACCCCAATTACCCAAGTACCCAAAAACCCAACCTGGCATACTCTGCTTTAAAACATAAACTCCTCAGATAACAATTTTAAACTTTAATCTGTCGGAAATTTTACCTTTGGTGAAATGACGTTTTCTTCACGTAGTGCGGCCACAAATTGTCCCCAGTTGCAGGATTTTCCACAGATGGATTTAAGTTCGGGTTGAATTATGGCAATGAATTGGTAATCTGATCAAACAAAAAATCCAATTATTAAATCAATCAACGGAACGCATGATTGTTAATTAACTTTATTGATAAGTAAATATTTTTAGAGCTTTCGATTGAACTTCTATCTTCCTCAGGAGTCGTAACCAAATTAAACTTTAACTCCAGTAACAGTAACAATAAACGCTGCCGGTCTTTGTATTTCGGCGCCCTACACAAAATCTACGCTCAAAAAATGACGCCAATTAAATGTGGCGGCTAACAACTACAACTATAGTCCTGCTTGAAATTGAACCATACCCAAAATGTACTTCAAAATATGGTTGTTGTCAGTTGCACAAAGTGCATTCAAGAACTTTTGACAAAAGGTTAAAGTTGCATTGTCCAATTTTTCAATGTAAAAATAAAGCAAGGAATTTTTCTCAAAAGCCTCGGGCGGGTGGTTCTGAAGACATAAAAAAATAATGCTAGATATTTCTTGAAGCTCAAAGTAAAGAAAGGTATAGAAATATTTTGTGTAGACTATTGTCAACTTACAATTCTACTTTTTGTAGATTCACTCATTTCGTAGAAAGCGGCTAATTTAGACGTTTCCATGGTTCTATTACACAGTTCCAACTTGTTTTGTTGTATGAATTTTTGTAAACCAAACTCGTGGAGTTTTTTGGCCACCTTCTGTCGTTGCTCGTCTTCCATTTTGTCCAAAAACCAATGTACTATTTTAAAAATAAGCGACCATTTTTTGGGCGGGGAAATTAAAAATACAGTAGCCGCCAAAATTGAGTATTCTCATGTTTTAAATAACTGAATGTCCAATCGGCCGTTAGGACTATATGGACTATGAACTGTGAGATGTAACAGAAGCTGTAATGTACATTTATATTGAGACTGGAATTATTGTGATTACTCTTAAATGAAGAGGAACAGTGCTAATTATTCAAAATTACACATTTTTGCACAGCGCAAATAGTCGCAAAAAATAACAGTGAAGGGATAATTTCACGTTCATCATGGTTCTAAAATTAAATAATAAAAAATTTATCGCACTACATGACGTTATCAAAAGCTGGCAGGCAGAGATAAGGGAGCAAGTGTTTCAAGTACCTACAAATTTAGAACTTGGAACATGGAATCTTTGGACTATGGTGTTTGATGGGAATTTATCATGAAATGACAAAAGCATATCACAAAATAATTAACCGTCAATGTCCATTCTCATGTCCCACATCGTACATACTAAAAACGTCGCTTGAAATGAATTGAAATGTCCTACTGCTAATTAGTGATGCAGGTTCTGTGTATGTATGAGTTAACGATTATCATCTTGTTCAAAATGTAAATGTCAACTCGTCCCAAAAATACATGATACATAATTACGCCAATGTAATTATAAATGGACAAAATAATTTTTGAGTACTTTCGACCTCCGACCAAAGATATGGGATATGAGATATTTTGGGAATGTCTACTTTTTTTACACTTACTTTTTGACAATTTTGCATCGTCTCATTCAAGTTTGTGAATGCATATCAGAAGCTCTCCCAGATACCTGTCGGTCGCGCACGTCATTTTCCGTACCGAATTTTAGTGGTCATATTCGTGT
>JAQGBI010001000.1:0-11713 GCA_034698325.1 Sminthurinus elegans | reverse complement strand
GAGCTAGAGTTGCAAACACAAAGCACAAAAACACAAAACGCAGATCAAGTTGCCTTGGCAAAGTGAAACTAAAAAGGTCTGTCTAGTCGGCTCAAAAGCAAAATCCCTCTGTGCTTTTTCCATTACAAGAGATTACGTCCAACTCGGAGGGAAATGGACAAGAAGAAGTAACATGAAGAGGAGCGGGAGCAGCAAGTTCCTGGTATCTCCAGGATACACATATGTACAATGTACAATGTACATATTACATATGAACATGGACATGGATAGAAGAGAGAGGAGAAAGTACAAAGTGCAGAAGGCAGACTGATTCTCCTTCCTTCTTTCTTTCTTTCTTTCTATCTATCTATCTAGTCGTCCTGCTTATCAAAACCACGCATGACTTGTCTTACGGGCTTAAATTTATTTAGCATTAGTTTCATACATTTATGTACTCTATACTGTATTCTGTTTTATGTATGTAGACTGTACATTGTAGATCTATATAGATGGTAAAAGTCCTACATTGTACATTGTGCATGCGAGTCAAAATGTAGCTAATAGCTACTGTCCACTAAGTCTTTGATATTATGGACTGGAGGATTTAATTCCTGGAATAAAAAAAGGTTTTCCAGCTCATTCCATTTCTTAAAAAGGCTAAATGTATCATTTTGGCGCTGACTGCTGTCTACTGTCTACTTTCTACTGGCTAGTACTTGGTCTTTTCCACTCACTTTTGTAGGTTATCTGTTGTATTTCTACAACAATTTTCAAATATTATGAAACATGGATTTACTTTTGGATTTTTGGATTTTGTACCATCATTTGTGCTTCAACGGGCTTGTTATAATAGATTCCGTTGAAAGCCGAAATCCTTTGTTTTAAATATTCACCTTGTTTCCAAATCATAGAAATATAAATGACTTGATATATGCATTAAAAGATAGAGGGTATTTAGAAACTTCAAGCTACAGATCAAAAGTACACGGAAAATATCTACAATGTACATTTTACATGGTACATTGTGCATACGTAATCTGACGGCTAGAGATTAAAGTAAAATGTACTTGATGGAGTGTAAAAATACAAGTGGAAAATATTCATGTAGGTTAAACTTTGAATCCTACAAAATATTCCACGAGATTTTTTCACATGTCCCTTTTCTACATTAATTTTGTTTTGGGTTTTACAAATTTTGACTCCTGTGATGATTTAATCCCAAATTGTAGCAAGTGGATATTAGTTCAACAAAACCAGGCGGCAAATTTATATATCATTTTTCATCTGTGGTTAGAATAAAATGAATAAAATTGTAATAACTTTCAAGTTTGCAAATGTCAAAGCTATATGCTGATTTACACACAATAGTCCTTCGACCTTGACAATTCAAGGGCAGCAAGAGAAGAAAGATGGACAAAGTACATACATAATAAAGCCATTTAGAAACTTTTGTTCACAACAAAATGTGGGAGAAAACACGTATATCAGTGGAAAAAGGAGCTGTGGGAATCTGGAATAATTGGTAATAGATGATTTGTAATTGTAGCTTGTAATAGCAAGTATACAGATATATATATAGGAAGCAGAGAGTAACGGGTGAGTGACTAATGACTAATGACCAACCAATAATAATTACGCCTAGAATTTTCAGCTCAATTTTCTACAATACGTATGTACATTGTACATTGTGCATGTATGTGTAAATCTTTGTATCCATTTTTCATTTGGACTATGCATGTATATTTTTGTACACACACAAATCTCGTATCTTCGTACTGACTGTTGTACATTGTGGATTGTACATTGTGCAAAAGGGGTTACACTCGGTCATTGGGTAAAATTCTGAACTCACAGCTCACAGCCTTTCGACTTTCCCTTCAACTTCGACTTTGACTTTGACCAATGAGCTTTTCCGATTATTTTACGACAGGAGGAAAACTTGCTGAGGCTTCGTGGCTCATGGCTGACTGTGTACAATGTACTGATGTGCATCTCTATTGTTATTACTGCGATCACCATTATCATCAGCATCACCATGATTATAAGAATTTTGTACGTAGCTACATACATAATAAAAGCTATAAATCATGGGACAATAAAAACGGAATATAATGGAAGATAGAAAAGTATGGAGTATGGATGAAAAAATATTGGACATCAAGTATTAGCCTCATAACTTGATTACTATATTCTCCTCGTAGGTAGCAGATATTAATGCATATGAATAGCCTATTCCGAATAGATAACTTCCTATTACCTTTTTCCTATTTTGTATATGCTACGTTTTCTTTTGTATAAGGAGGTAGAAGGTTATCCCAAGTAAAAAAAAACACATGGTTGATCTCTCCTTTATCTAATTGGAGGTACAGAAACCTGTGGTCAAATCTGGAGCAATATAAAACACATAACTTGTACCATAGAAAATGTAATCGATGCATATCTATTATCTACATGTAAAGTTAATTTCTCACTTGCTTTGTAATATTTTTCTGCAGTTTGTATATTGTAGATTGTACATCCTGGAGAAAATAAGCAAGTCTTATCGATTCCATGTTCCTTCCATATTCCATATACGTAATACGTAGATAAGTAGAAAAATTGGAATAGGAATTCCTAGTCTCCTGCGTATCACTGCTTGTGCCTGTGCTTCTTCTACTTCTTCATTTTTTCTTTCTGTTGCTGTCCTAATCCGATCCAATCCCATGCAATCCAAGGCGATAGATGAAACGAAAGGACGAGGCGATAAGACTCAAGACTACATATTACATATACCATATACGTAGATAGAAATTCCCTAACGAATAAAAGTCATGAGGATGAAACGAAACCAGAACAGACCAAACAATATACATGGACTAATATCTCCGTCTAAGATTTTTTTCTCTCGCTCCCTTCCTTTCTATTCCCCATTCCGCGTTTTCGTGAGTGTGGCTGTGGCTGAGGCTGAGACTCTGGTTGTGTCTGTTATGAAGAAAAGAATAGGATTTAAGATCAGTGAAAAAAAAATTTCAGATCAGATCCGAATAACTTCCAACCTCGCTTTTTTCCCTATTTTTTCCATTTCTCTCATGTCCCTTTGCCCAATCCTTTTTTTTCTTGCCTCATTCTTGGAAATAGAAAGGAACTCATTCGATAGCGCCTTTCTCATCTCTCTTGACATTTCTCTAGCCCTGTAACCAAGAACCAGCCCAAGCCTTTCCTTTTTTTCCCCATCACAATCAGACGCACATAATACGACACTAGACACTAGACTTTAGACACTACCACATCCTCATCCACATCCACATATAAATTATATCGACTGTCTACTCTGTCTACGTATCTTTGTGTATAGACGTTGATAAGAATAAGATGGGTATTATAATACGTTTGTTAGGACCAAAACCGAAACCAAAACCAGCACAAGGATCAGGATCAAGATCAGAACCATAACAAGAACAAGAATTACATAGCTGTGAACTGTGACGATATGAAACTACGTAACTATATTTATACATTATATTTATACACGAAGCATATACGTACAAATATTATAGAAACGTATTTTACAATGATTTTTCAGTAGAATATAGAATATGTGGAATTTAGGATATGGGGTTTTATTTCTTATTTTCCACAAGTAAGCACAGAGATAAAAGACAGGCAAAGGAGCCTTCCCCTACATCTTTTTATCATCTACTGTAAAGTCTATAGTCTGTAGTCTACATATGTGGTAATACAACCTCACATTCTACATTTTAGATTCTACAGTAATAATAATAATGGTATGTGGAAGCTGAAATATTTGGGTAGAGAAAGCAAGTCTCGTTTCGCCTCTGTCTTTCTCTTATTCTCTTTCATGTCAGCAAGGGAATTTTCAATAGATATTAAAATATCTATGTTCAATATAGAAATTTCAGAGACTTGAATTCAACTTGAGTTGAGCTTATTCCTTAGAAGTTAAAAGTACATACAGAGAAGAGAGAGAGGAGAAAGTCGGAGGTCTCTGTGGACTACTGCTTTTCTATTCTATCCCATCTCGCTTTCTGCTGTCTGTTCAGTGTTCACTGTTCACTCTCGGTTCACTGTATAGAGTTCTTGTTCTTGTCTTCTAAGGATCCATCTTATCCATGGCTTCTTCTTCTTCTTCTTAAGTCTGGGAAGTGGAAGTGCGTGGAAGCAACTCTCAAAGTTTTTCTTCAGCTTGGCATCAGATCAGAAGCTATTAAGCATGGAAGCTATCACACGAACCCACCATTGATACATACAATAAGAATATTATTTTATCCCTTATCCACTGAATATAACTGTATATTGTATACTGTATAGATTATATATGATATATATATTTGCAGTATATACTATATACATGTATTTCACATTTTACAATGTATCCTTTGTAGATACATCAGATTCTGCTTTGAAAGTAGAGGAGAGAAAGTGAAAGTGATAGGGTTGGCATTCCGTACATCAAGAATCAAGATTGGATCTGAATCCATATCTGTATCACAGTGTCGTAGTCCGGGGTCCAGGGTATAATATTTGTGGTGTGTTCTAACCTTTTGAGGTTAGGGAAGAATTTCCTGTGGTTGCTCTTGTTGAGCATGCAATTTTGTTTTCCCCTTAAATACTCCTACATCTACATGATCAATGCTCTCATATTCTTATATGCATCTACATTCGTCCAATCTGAATTCTGGATCCTCTTGAACTTTGCATAAGCAACTTGTGATGCAAAAAAATAATATGAATAAAGACGTCGCAGTTATGAAACTAAAATAACAGCTAACAGTAAAATACGCATAATATCCAAGTATTCAAGCATATATATTCCCAGAAATTGAACAAACAAAAACTAACAAAGATGAAATTGTTTTCATGCTCTTTAAAAGTTTCAACAGCACATAGTAAGTTGCCGAAAGGGTTTGGAGTTTGGAGTTTGGCATTTAAGAAATACATATTATGTATCCAAAAAACTATGAATGCTTTTAACTTGAAACACTTTTAAGCAAGGCAATGTGTATAGTTTAAATACACATGATACCGAGAAGGAAACTTTACCCGTGCACCTTTTACCATTTTGCATTTTGCATACAGTATGACATCTAACTTGCATATTATATCATATATCACTCCATGTAAAATGCGCTTTAATATTTTGTAAGTGGGGTGAAAAAGTAGAGAAATTGAATGTGGACGTGAAAAGAGAAAAAGACACTCTTATGTAAAATTTAAGCATAAAAACAACCCTTTTTCCTTTCTACTACTTAAAATGGTTGGTAAATTCTTTTTTCTTTTTTCTTTTTTCGTTTCTCAATTTTCAATGTTTTTGTCTTGCTATTTAAAAATTATTATGAGAATTTAAAAGTTTTTTTCCAGGTTTTTTTTTCAAAATTATGATACATAAGTTATGAAATTATCCAATCCAATTCAATCTGCATTAAGACTTAAGGACTCTGGATTCTGGATCATCTACTATTTAATTTATTTTGTTCATCAGTAGTTTATTTATTATTTAAAGTAGGAGAGTACATATGATGTTACAACTTTGGAAATTTACTACAAAAGATGTAGAATCTAGAACCTACAATCTAGACGATCCAGAACCATAACCAGATCCAGTCTATGAAATGACTAGAAAGAAACCACCATTTTCTGTTGATGATGTCGTAAAAGTAGCGTAAATTAATTTTTAACTTCTCCTCATTTCAAATAGAATGGCTGTAAAAAGTCAGCCACGCCATACCTTTTGTATACTCGTTCCCTTTCTTTCTTTCTTTCCTTCTTTCTTTTCTTCTTACACATGTTTTCTTTTCCACAGAAGAGGACGTTCATTGGAAAACTTTTTGGTATTGAATTTCCTCTTTCCGTTTTGAGGCTGAGTGTAGTGTGTATGGAGGAACATAAGTACGTACCTAATGTGGATAGGATCGGTGTGTATGGTGGATCCTTTCTTTTCATATAGGGAGAATGGCATGGAATAGAATAGAGTGGAATGGATTGGAGTGGAATGGAATGGAATTGAGAGGAGGATGAAAATGTTTGTAAAGTCTGTAGGAAAACATTTCATTTATTGACTTTTTTTTATTATACATGTGTTGAATATAGATAGGATGATGGATGAAAAAGTCACAAGAGAAGAAAAGCAGTGGAAACTCGATGTTAACATTTTAGATGGAAGGCAGCTCAATGGATACATAGAGAGATAGAGAGGTAGAGAGATAGACAGATATTTCCTTCCTTCCTCTCCCTCTTTCTCTCTCTCCTTCATATGTTTGTACTTTAAAATTGCATTTTCTCTCTTACCTCTTACCACAACTTTTTTTTTCACTTTTATGTTTTCTTGGAAACGGAAAAAGATATACATAAAATGAAAAAAAGAGCAAAAGTTTAATGCACACGGCATACAATGTAATTTACTCACAAGTCACTAGTCACTCTTTAGATCTAGATCTGGATCCCGATGTAGCTCCTTCAACCAGTCAAAAGTCTAGCCACATGTTTTTAAACTATTTATTTGCATTACTTAAAAATTCTACCTAAAATTCAAAGAGCGGCTTTGGAAAAAATCATGAAAATGTTTTGGATACATTTCATATCATCTGATAGAAACTTTCCCGTATTATAAAGTATAAACTATTATGTTAGATAATCTGTTTATATTTTATATCTGTGTGTACAGTGTACAGTGTATACAAAACCTGACACGTAAGCTGTAAGCTGTAACTCATGGGTTTTTTTCTTTTCCTAGAATCTAGAATTTCAAAAGCCCAAATGCTAAAACCGGATAGATTACGCTTTTTAGGTTGATCAGTAATAGAGTCAAGAGTCAAGAGCCAAGAGTCACTCTCAATTTCCATCCTAACAAACATACACATGTACCATGTACAATGTACGATGTAGAACCTTGCATAATATAAACTATCCGTACCAATGTTCAAATGCTTTCAAATCCCCATCCAAATTTCAACTGGAAATGAAACTTTTCCCGGTTTGGTTTTGTACATTGTATACTTTGTATGTGTAGATGTATCTACTCTGGAAATTCCAATGCAAATGTATGTATTTCCCATACTGTACATTGTACATTGTAAATATGCAAAGGTTGATCCATTTGCACAGTGACAAGTTCTAAAAGTGAGATTGACAGACTTTTTAGTTGAACTAAAAGACTTGACAGAATATTCGAATATCTTTTTTCCCTCGACGTTTCTCACGGGAGTGAGACTAACAGAAAAGTGACGGATAATACCAGATAAGTATACTCATACTTATACTTATATTATACGTATACATACAAGTTTGTACTACCCACACTGAAATACATGTATTCCAAGGGAAAGAAGAAGCAGAGGAGCGCAGAGGAAAATTCACTTCGTGTCTTACTTTAACTCTTCTTGTTTTCCGCCGCCGCCACCGTTTTCTTTGAATGGAAAATGGAAACATGCAAGATTGCGTGAGGTATGTAAATACATGCACGTATAGATACATGTACTTTTTTTTATTACATGCAAGAGATGTACTACTAGTAACAAGTTCATCGGTAACAGTGTCATGCATACTTTTTAGACTATGGCTGTAGACTGTAGACTGTAGAGGTACAGTCAAGTGAAAGTATAAAACGGAGAATCAAGAGTTGATACTTGTGTGTAGATCAAGTTGGCAGTGGCACTTTTTACGTGTGGGCGCATACACGTTTTTTCTCATGATGCAAGAAAATATTTATCGTAAAAGTTGCAGTCTTTTGATTTTACGTGTTAGGATTTCTTTTCTCTGTAAAGAAGAGAGGAGAACAAAATACACAAGTAAATGATTTCAGCCCGTTTTGGACAAATTACTCTTCTTACTGCGTACTTACTCTTCCACAGTAGTTTGGCAGCCTTGTTTCTACAGGCCCCTTTTCTCTACATGGAGAATGGAGAAATCATAGTCTTAAGAGAAAGTCACTGAAAAACGGGAATCAAAATTATATCATATTTACAAAGTGTTTAGCTTCTGTACTTTCAAGGAATTTTAAAGAGTAGTAGTAGTAATAATAATAATAGTTTTGCATAATAACTTACAATAAGTAAAAAGTATGCAAAGAAAAATCATCATATGGATAAACATGAAATTTGAATACATCAGTGCACATAATTTTGTTACTGAGGTAGGCAAAAATGTGTTCATCTGATCCTCAGATCCTAGACTTCAGACTTCAGACAGATCGATGATCATATGTAGATTGTAGATTGTGGATAGTGTCTGTTTCCCTGTATTCACTTGCCAACGAGAAAAACGCCAATGTGGTAGTAAAATAATAATAATAATGGTTCTGTTGATGGTGGTGTTGATGATGTAATTTATGATCATGTTACACAATGTTACAAAACACAGGAAACCCAAATCCAAACATATGAACCCTGTACACTGTACATTGTACATGTCCATAATATTATGATGAAACATAATAGGATTCGTCGGTTTCAGTTTGTATTATTTTCATGTATGTCCAAATAGACAAAAAGCATAATGGAAAATAATTTGCTTCATGATGTTTGCAATTACTTGTGCCTGGTGCCCAACAATAGCAAATATCTCGTTAAGTTGTGTAAACAGTAAACACACATGTGTGTGTAGATGTGTAGATATTTCGGCACGAGGAGGAAATAAATCATGCAGCTGTAACTTCCAGTCCAAGTCATAAGTCATAATCGATCTTTATTTTCTGAGTATAGAAGTCCAAAATGTAGAATTTTCTCTTCAAAATCAAAATACATGTCTACCAGAGTTTTTATTTTTGGCATGTAGCGAGAACAAAAAAAAACTCAACTTAACATACTTTTTTACTTGTGCCTTGTAGTAGTCTAATATCGTACAGAATGAGACGAGATGGAATGAGATGAGATGAGATATGATGCAAGGTATCATGTTGGAATCGGAAATTGCACCAGCCACCAGCCAATAGCAACAACTTTTACTGTAGATAAAAATCCATCCATGCCATCACCACTGTACTTTGTATTATGTGTACACACATTATGCACAATTCACAGAGCACACTCCATATCAATATTAAAATGAAACAGGAAGGGGGAAAGGAGAAAGAGCAGTGAGAAAAATGAAGACCATGTAGATTGTACATTGTACATAGAAAAATGGTTGAAAGGAACAAAAGACGTTTTACAATTGAAAAGAACTTTTATGTGTAGGCATTTTCGCTCTGTGGTTTTGGGGGTTTTTTGTACTTGAGCATTTTGTTTGTTTTGATTTCTTGTGTGTGTGTAAGTCTTCTTGTATTGTGTTGAGTCACATTGCATTGTCAGATGATGATTGGAATATTTTTGTTAGTTTCTGATTGGAAAAATTTCTACGACTTGTCTCATTCAAGGAACAAAATTACAAATGTAAAAGTTCCTCTTTCACTATACATTGTACATACAAACATGTCATAAGAAGACAGAGACAACTACTGAGGTAAGCTATAAAGTAGAGCAGGCGATGGAAAAAAATGTATGATGAATTCAAAGTGAAAATTTCGTACCCTACTTTTACATTTTGTATATATTCCGCTTCTACTACATTCTTTCTTTCTTTCTCGTGCTCATCTTTTCATCTCATCTCGTCGCCAGCTTTCCCCATTCAAATCCAAATCCAAATCCACCTTTGAATTTATAAAGTTACATTTAAATTCTATGATGTTATCCAAGTATTTGAATTTGAATTTGGAATGCCCTGAATCTTAAATAGCGTTTGGGAATACAAAATCAAAAACCATTCCTAAAAGGAAGCAACCAGGAATCGATGGAAAGTAAAAAGGTACTAAAAGTATGTGGTTTACCCGCTCTGACATAATTTCACAATTACAAAGCCACCAATTTAAATGATCTAGAAAGTTTCTATTAAATATTTTCTTCTTTTCTATTACAACTTTCTCCTTTGTTTGTACAAGCCAAGTCAAGCCAAGCTTAGACTAAAAGTCTTTATACTTTTTGAGGTGGAATATGGATGTTACGTATGTATGTATGTATGTGTGTTATAGAGGGGATGTTGAAGGCGAGAAGTAAGAGGAAAGAGAAAGTCAATGAAAATAAATAATAGAACGTGCTCAGATTTTTTACTTCTTCGTTTACTCCAAAAAAAAAGATTCATAGCTCATAGCCACAGGAAAAATAAGGAATCTCACATAAATAGTGTGTGTAGGATATAGAATGTGGGACCGTGAAATATTTTCAGTACGCGCCGAAAAACCAACTTGTTTGCTTTTTCCCACAAATCCGAAACCCGAAACCCAAAGCTATTAGCTATATATCTGTACAATGTACAATGTACAATGTACAACTACGAGTGGAGAACGAGAAATTGAATTTTTGAAGTCTAGAGTCTGGAGCTAAAAAACAATGTGTATGATTTGTGAATTTCTACTTGTACTTGTTTTAGGAAATTTTCTATTGTATAAAAGAACAGAACGTGAAATGTACGAATTTAAGTGCAAGTCATATTAACATTATGCATACCGTATAAACTTTAAAAACCCTAAAGAGTAAAGAGGCTTTCCTTTTTTGAAGGACTACAAAATTAAAAATTGTACAGTAGAAATTATTTTATCTATGTATTTTGTATAGCTTTTTATGATGTTTATATAATGGCGCAATTTCTCTACAAGCTTTTAGTAACTTTGAATAAAGTAGTACATTTAATACTCATCTTCCAGCTTCTATAAGTTATACAAGTTACTTCAAGTTTTAAAGACTGTTCTGCATTCTCATGTGAATAATAATAATAAGTATAGAGTGTAGAAGTATTGGTCATATAAACAGTGAACAGTTTTCCCTACAAAAGTACTATAGTGTAACATGGAGTACTGCCGTTTGAAATCCTTGTTCCTAAAAAAGGAAGTAAAAGTAGACTTTCTTCCAGACAATTTCTATTATTTCTAATTCTTTTGAATTTGTAAATGTGTCTACATTGTAGGAAAATCCGGTGTTACAGTAACTAACTCTTCCTCTCTTTCTCTCTCTTTCTGCTTGAAAATCCCAAGAGAATGCAACCAAATGTATAATGGACTTATTACATTTATCTGTACCCGTGCACATTTTCTCACTCTCCCCTTCTCTCGATATATGTTCTTATATAGATGTATAGATAGGGGGTAATAAAGAACAAATGCCCAAATGAGTGACTTGTATGATAGTGTAAGTAATACGTAATAGACTTGAGAAAGTACATAGTACATACTACATACTACATACTCCACACAGAATAGAAAAATGGGCAGAGGAGGAAGAATTTGCTCCGCTTCGACTTGTAAATGGTCAAAATAGGAACATGTAGCACTTAGAGCTGTTCTTCATATGTATGGTAGTTACATAACATAATATAAGGAATTAGAAAGTCCATGTAAAATTCAGGAGCTACCGCTGAGACTACTGCTGTAATATATTTAATCTTAATCTTATTCTGCTCAACTAATTCTAATGCTTATGATTCCAATTCTGAGTTGGACTCCAATTCCAATTCGCAACCCATTTATTAACTTTATTCCCCATTCCGCCTCATCCTCGGTCTCATCTTTTCAGCTGTTCCTGTATATTGTAGTACAGGGAAGAAGGAAGAAAGTACAGAGTACAAACTATAGGCTGCAGACTTGCTTCTTTCGCTTTGGCTTTTGCCTGTTGGTTACATGCTGTTTCACGCTTTTTCACTGATGAAAAAAATGATTATAGAAAGATATATTCATCAATGGTTCCAGCACATAAATAAATCTGTGCCTCCG
>JAQGBI010000999.1:0-11716 GCA_034698325.1 Sminthurinus elegans | reverse complement strand
TTTCTTTGTTTTTTCAGGCGGTGATTCCATGGCGATGGTTCTCGATTGAAGCGCTAAAAGAAATGAAACTGTCCTTCCAATCGGATGTGTGGGCTTTTGGAGTTTTACTCTATGAAATATTTACATTGGGTGAGCTACCGTATTCCGGAGACGAATTGAGTGCGGAATTCGTTCAAGATCTTGCAAATGGGAAACGGCTGGAACAACCAGATTACACAAATGATGAAATGTATGCATTTTTATCACAGTCATAATTTAAATTCATAAATTGCAAGAACTTTAAATTTTAAACCACATAGAATGATGTACAAAATAACATTAGCAAATTTCCACATCCATTTCCTTGTGACTTTTTTAGCTATGCTCTGATGACTGACTGCTGGCAGAAGGTGCCGAATGAACGACCCACGTTTCAAGAAATATATGATCGACTTGTCCTCATTAAAAATGAACTAAATTAAAAGAAACCACTTGTGCAATTTTATTTATTTTATCTTTCCCAAGAAACCAGTCATGATTCATTTTGTTTCTGTAATTATTATACAAACAAATTTTAGATTTTAGAACGTGAGTTTTCGTTTTCGTAACATGCCAAATTAAACAACGTTCAATTACAATTTGGATGGTTCTGGGTGTTCGATGCAAAAATTAAGTATTTGCAATTTTAAGCTACGTTACTCCGTTGTTTTTGCCCCTGGAACTTTTTTGGCACTCAATAAACTGAAACAATAAAACAGTCGTACGTACTACGTATAACGTCCTCTCCACTTTTTTTTCTATTGCTCTCGCCTCTCGGCCTCCCGTTCGTGGCTTGGGCCGTGCACTGTATGAGCAATGCACTTTTCCATTTCCCCACCTTCATGACTCATAATGGACATTCCTGTGGACTTTGTGTCAAGTTCAAGTTGAGGGACGTTCATTTTTTGAAATTTGGAGGGAAATCCAAGAGATTTGACAGCAAAAGACACTGCATGTCCAATCGTCATTTGTATATTTCCTCGGTTCCCTCGGTTCGCCAACATTTTGGTTGGGACTTTGCCCTTGCATTTTTTGATTAAGAAATCAAGCTTGCAAATGACATGTGGATGCAAGCCGAAAAATGTTGCAAGTCTCCTTTGTTTTGTGCGTTCTTTGCGTAGTACACGCATGCTTTTTATATTCTGTTATTTTTTATTTGAAACTTGAAATCCATTCAAACCATTGGATTTGAAGTCAAGTCATAGAGTCATGAGAAGCTGTAGAGAGAACTGAAGCCCGAGTAAATAGCCTGCAAGGCTCAATACTATTTCTATAAATACGAATGTTTATGGGATAAAAAATTCCAAGTTGCACAGATCTTGAAATCCGCTGAATGTACAATCTACAGCACCAGCTTATATGCATAAGACATTAGGCATGGAACGTGTAGTCAAGCTATAGCGTGTTCATCTTCTCGTCATATCTTGAGTTGGGTTTGGGTTTTGTGCAAGGAATTAACTGGTCAAACTACTTTGAGACTCCAGAGTACAGATTGCAGAGCTTCAGCTCTACAAGCCACAGAATACATCATACATGAGCGAGTTGTTAATATAGATAAATTATGCATGTGGTCTGTAGTACAACCTTGACTTTTTACACTGCCTTGGCTTGGCTTGGATTTGTGTGATATCAAAGAGTTTAATTGATTCCCTCAGCTCGTTTGAACTTTTACATCATGTGTGTGATGTAAGTTCCAACACTTTTTATTTGACCACAGTCCATATAATATTTATCACAGCTACAAACGCTGCGTTGTCATTCCGTTTACAATTTGGATTTGAATTTTTAGTTTTCGTTGTAATTGTGTAAATAGATGTGTAATTTCATATTTTGTAAGTGTGTAGTTGGTGTGTTGAGTTTTTTAGCGCCATGATTTTCCTTCCCCTGACTTTGATTCCGATAGTTACTTTTGTTTTAATCCTGAGTAGAGAAGAGCTGCGAGCATCCGCAGTGGATGACATTGATGTGGATGGGAGATTCCACTTTGAGGATTCAAATTGTCCTCAAAGTTGGAAAGCACAACTGGAGCTGGAACCGGAACTGGAGCGACCTTCACTGGAGCTGTGGACTGACAATGATACCGTACTATTGGATCGTCCAGGTCCCAAGGTCATCCGAATGGGCACAGAATATCAGACAGAAGGTGACCGTGATGGAAGTTCTAAGGTCACAATTATATGCAAAGCTCCATATCCCGTCATCCTACTCGGAACTTACGATGGTGGTCAAGTATGTCATTTCAGTGTTCTATACAATGTAAAAAATTCAGAAAAAAAACGCATGACAAAGTGACTTGCCCAATCATAATAATAATCAAAATGGTAAAATGTACTTGTGCACACAGTTCTTGTTTCGAAGGCATGAGATTGTTGTAGAGTTGAGAGTCGATAGTTGACACATATATGACACTAATTTTTCTTCCTCATCTTTAAAATAGTCATTTAGGCAAGGCTTAGAACTTTTTCACGTGACCACCACGGACATGTACAACAGATCAAGTTATACCTTTGAAACGGAAACAAGATTTCGTCTTCGGTTACACTACAACTCGAATAATATCTACTATTGTCAGGCTGTTCACAACCCTTGTTTAAAATCCAGGGAAAAACTCTTGTACTTTCATGACTCAAGAGCAGACGCCATGAGTACGAGTTTAAGTTACTACAGTTCTGCCTCTGGTTTTTCCAGTCATCATTCCGATTCCGATTCTTATTCCACTTTGAATCCCAATTCGAGTTCAATTTCACCTTCCGTGTTGCAGTCCATTCTTGGAACCCAGCACAATTTGAGGTTGAAGGAGCAATTAAAGTACTTGCACTCGTCAGCAAAACACCTGGACAAGGATGAAAACAATGAGAATAATACTAGTGCTACGGAATGTGAGGCCTTCTTCTACTACGAGGAATTTCAAGATTATTTTAACCATGCAGGTCAGACTTATTTGAGGTATCGCTGTGAATTTTCGGATGGAACTCCAGGAACTGTCCAAGTTTTTCGAGACTGCGGCAGTTGGGGACGTTGTCGGTTTTTAGTGGCCGCTAGAAAGCAAAAACAAAAGGTGAGAGAAGATAAAGCAGATAGTCGTCCTTCATAATTTGTACTTTTAAACGACCTGTTTTCCTTTCATGCCCTATGCACAGGAATGTAAGGTCCTTCAAATTTTTTAAAAACTTTTGAACATGAAAAGCAGGCTAAAAAGTGCTGGAGGCCTTACACACCTGGAAAAACCTGTTTCAACTGTACCGCTCAAAACCTCAGCTGGCGCATTACTGAACCCCTTATTCCACACTGCGTGAATTATGGAAAGAATGGAGATAAGACGAAAAAAGGCGGTGTCCCAACAAAGAAGGACAACCATCCAACCGAAGAAACAGGAACTGATGATGAAAGTGGCAAACCACAATTTGACGACGGCCTTGAAGACGTGACGACTGAAGAAAGTACTGCCAATAATAATAATGATGCTGGCACATCATCAATTTACCGGAGTGTTGAAGGAACGCCATTGTACGTCGGATTCCCATCACCCGGTTTCCAAATCCACCGACCCTTCATACGTAATGCGCGTGTAAAATCTAAATTACAACTGCAATGTTTAATTCAGATTAAAATCTCGAAATAAAATTTTACATGTAAGTCTCAAGTCCTGACAAAACTGTGTTATGTATGAAAAATGTAGGAACTGATGCATATGATCAGGATGACCTGGAAGAACCAACTTTAGTCCGAATGAGCCCCTTTCCAGAAATCCAGCTCTTCAACACCACCATCCAAGTCACGTGTGACTCTAACGGATGGTACACATCCAAAATCTTCATCTTTGCCCTAGAGTTTCGATCCGAAGCGGAAAACGGACAAGGACAAGAAACGACGTTCCAATTTTTTCCTGGTGATGGGAAAACCCTAACAGAATGCTCTTTAAAAATGTCGTAAATTATTTAAACTTCAATGTTTTTAAACAAGTTGATTTTTTTGATCTTTGTTTTTTGTGACAGTTGACAAAACAGCTTTGCAGCAGCGGGATTACGGAATAGGTGATTTGAACAGCCAGACTGTCACCATCCACTTGAACAGATCGGACATTGCGAGAGTATTCTGCTTCGCGGGGGTTCAAAATAGTTATAAGTGGAACAACGCCTCAAGGCCAATCCGAGTTTTAGGTAAGAAAAAGAACAAGAACAAGATGGGGAATTTTTTTAAATAATGTAGATTGTAGATTCTACTTGTATTTTTTAGCTAGGAAACTCCTTGTAAAAACCATTTTGTGATCGTATTTTTTAATTGATTACTTATAAACTTTTATATTCCCCAGAATACAAGGATTTTTATAAGCCGACTGAGTGTTCAGGTGAAACTGAAAAAGAGTCGGATTCAAATGTCCTTCTTCCGCAGTTGTCCGTGTACTATAATAAGCCGACAACGTTAGGCGCTGCGAGATTTGATGACAAACATCCTAAGCTTCTGCTCAATAATGACGACACTTCAGTCCTCGGTTGTCGAGCTGACTATCCTATTCAAGTCATTTCTACTTTTAATGATGTGAGTAACCATTGTAACTCACCACAGGTGCTGCTGTTTTCATTTTCCCTTCTTTTAATCCAATCCAGGATCATTGTCAATCGTCAGTAACAAAACTTTATTGATGAATGGCCAAATGCTTTAATTTTTGCAGGTGGCAGGAAGCGGGAAATTTGGTGAACAGCATGTACAATTTGACAATTTTCAAAACCATTCCAGCTACTCCTTCGATCTAAGAGGTTTTAAATTCAAGCCGAAAAGAGAGAGTCATTTTTACCGCTGTCAATCCCTTGAGAATCCTTGTTTACACCGTTCCATTTTTTACTCCTACGTCTCGGGGCCACCTCGTCAACTCAAGTTTGAGCATGTTCCTCAAAACGACGGTGACAAATTAGAATCGAATCCCCGTTTGGAATTTGGAAGTCCGGCGAGTTATTCAGAGTGTGAAGTGCTCTTTTTTTACAAGGAGCTCGAGGATTTTCCAGGCTACGAGTTTCGATGCGAGTTTCCTCTGGAAGAAACGGGAAAGGTGAATTTCCACTACTGCGACAGTTTGAATGACTGTGCGAATCTCTATAGAAACAGGAGACAGCCAAAAGTCTGCTGGAGGAAGGTGGAGAACTGGAGAAGTTGTCGGGATTGTAAAGAAAGTAGATCCGTCAGTTACCGACCGTTCGTCGCCACCTGCGAAACCTACAGTTACGAAGATGGAGAACCGAGAGTGATAGAATCTAATTTTGGAAGCTTTGCTGTTTTTGGACTCGCAAATCAAACAAATGGGATTGCTCCAATATGTAAATAACAACTCGTTTTTTTTCACTCTACTTTTAATCAAATTCTAGTGACATTTTTCTTTGTTTTTCTTTGTTTTTTCTTTGGACTTTTAGACTTTTCAAATGAGGAAATCGACTCAAAAGCCACACTATTTTTAGAGCCTTTTGAAAAATACCAGCTTTTTAACACCAGTTTGGATTTGACTTGCGTTTTCTCAGCCTATTACATGAGCAGCGAGGACGTCTACATTGCCAAATTCTATGGCCATAGAAATAAGCTGCAGCTTATAGAATGTGAGAAATGCATTTTATTTCATTTTTTTCGTACCAAAGATTTTAATGCACGCAAACTCTGATCCACATTTATTAGTCGCTGATTTTACTCGAGTCTCATATTTTCAAAATGTATTTTCCATGTGCAGTTGGTGCATTGAATGCGTTGGACTTCAAAGTGGATCCAGAGCAACATGAATGGAGACTGACTCGAGATATTCAATTCGGCAAGGACCCGGATTTAACACAAATTTTGTGTATTGGAATCACCTGGTTAAATTTTAGAAACCCGGTCAATTTCTCCAGAGAAATTCATCTTCAAGGTAAAAGTTCCCACAGTCATTATTAAAAACAATTTTTTTTGTATTTTTTCATGAGCCACAGCAAACACTTAACTAAATTGTACAAATGTAATTTTTCCGTGCTTGATCTTGAAAATGAAGGCTCAGAAGCTCCAAAAATCAGGTTGGATGCAGAAGGCTTTGACGAAACAAACTTTCATTTACATGGAACTAGAAACAACCAAATAAGCAACGCTGAGCAAGAGCATGAATTTCTGGTGAATTCTGAAAATCAAACGCTTGTTTGTCATGGTCATGGATTCCCGCCACCCAAACTCCACTGGGTCACAACAGCTAAAGTATGAAATATGAAATAATGAATAAAGCATGAAACTTGATTTTTAGTATTAACTATAAAGTAAAATATGGGAATTTGTTTTGATCAGAACGAACCAAAACCAACAGAAAAAGAAGTGAATCCTTCACACAGTGTGAGTAAAATTTTCTTGCCTTATATCGATGCGGGGATCAAAGGAACTTATTTTTGCATAGCAACAAATTCACAGGGAACTGCAAAGGCCAGTGTGAAAGTCAGTTTGAAATATCCGGGTAAAGCTCATACACATTTAACACTCGCTACTCGAAACCATGAAAATTGCTCTTAAACCATAATTTCATTGAAGAATAATCTTCTCTCACAATTTTATTCAATGAGCAGTGAACAAGTCGATGGTGGCCATTGTAACATCGTCCGTTTTGATTTTTGCCTGCTTGTCCATCTTCATGGCACTTTTATGGAGGAAAATCCGAGGCTTAAAAAAAGTCCTGAGAGATTTGACTCCAGAGGAAGTGAAAGAATTTCACTTGGGAGCTCGAACTGTTGATCCGGATGATCCGCTCGCTGAAATTTATGCTCTTCCATATGATTGGTCACTTGAGGTTCCGCGAGAACTTATCGAGCTCGGTAATCATTTTCAAATTCCCAGAGTACAAAAGTGATACCTTCTTTCAGTTTTGCTTTTCTGTATGAAAAGTAGGTTAAAAAATGCTTCGTGATTAATTTGAAATTTGAACTGCGCTTTTTCTCTATAATGTATCATGTGTAGATGAGACGAGCATTTTGGGGGCTGGTCAATTTGGACTGGTCCGATCGGGCTACATCAAGATCCGACAAGATCTAACAGGGAAAGATGAGAAAAAGCTGGTGGCCATTAAACAAGCAAAGGCAAAATTGAGAGCAGAGGATTTTAAAAGTATTCTGTCTGAGATCAAAGTCATGTCACATTTGAAACAACATGAAAATGTCCTCCAAATCCTCGCCGCTTGCACAACCAGCATCAAAAAATGTACCAAAAATCAAATCAAGACTTTTAGTTGAAACTCCCAGAAAAGAAGGTTCACTAACAAAATTACCCACTTTAATTATATTTACTTATATTTTTGTCTTTATTTAGGTCAAGTTTTAGTCGTCATGGAATTTTGCGAAATGGGTGATTTGCAAAAATACGTGAGAGACCGCAAGTTTATTTTTGAGGACGTTTTTGACTCTGGGTATTTTCTCTTTTATTTTCGCCTTCTTTGAAATTTGAACTTCCAAATGAATACTGTTATTCGTAATTTATAGTAAGTGCTGACTGTTCAGCATTAAGAAAGAAAATTCTGAAATGACTTTTTGTTTTTAAATTAATGAATCAACTAAAGATCCACCGGTTATGATCCCGTTTCCACCATAACCACAGACAAATTTTCGACCCACACCCTCATCGAATTTTCTCTGGGGATCGCCAATGGAATGAACTACTTGAGGCAGAAAAGAGTAATCACTTTTGCCTTTTAAATTACTACGAATCTTATATTCAAAGTTTAAATCATTGGGAAAATGTGCATTAATTGTGTACCTACTGATTCATTTTTCTCTCAGGTGGTCCACGGTGATTTGGCAGCTCGAAATGTTCTTCTCACAAAAACACTGCAAGTGAAAGTCAGTGATTTTGGATGCAGCACTCACCTCATCAATTATGCATCGTACACTAAAAACGAACAGGTCTGCAGTTTTTAACAAGTTATCTTACTTTTTGTTTTACACTCTTTTGCACTCAAGTTTGATTCTTTGTTTATTAAACATATTCTGTACATTCTAAATTTCTTTGTTTTTTTCAGGCGGTGATTCCGTGGCGATGGTTTTCGATTGAGGCTCTGAAAGAAATGAAACTGTCCTTCAAATCGGATGTGTGGGCTTTCGGAGTTTTACTCTACGAAATATTTACATTGGGTGAATTGCCATACTCTGGAGACGAATTGAGCGTAGAATTCGTTCAAGATCTTGCAAATGGAAAACGGCTGGAACAACCAGATTACACAAATGATGAAATGTATGAATTTTGATCACACTCATAATTTTGTACCATAAACAACGAGCATTCCAAATTCTAAACCACACAAAATGATTTAAAAAAATAACAAATTATCAAATTTTCATATGAGTTTTGTTTTGTCTCCTTTAGCTATGCTTTGATGACCGATTGCTGGCAGAAGGAGCCGAATGAGCGACCCACGTTTCAAGAAATTTATGATCGTCTACTCGGCATTAAAAATGAATTAATTTAAAATAAAGTCAAAGTTTCTGTTTTTGGATTTAGTGTTGCCTTCAAAGCATAAATGATTACGGCTCCGGATGCGGTACTGCTTAGAAAAATATGTCATCGTACCTGTCTATCATTTTAGAAGCATTGTCATGTACTTCAAACGTGTACGTAGAACTTGTCCACTATAGTTCCAAGTTTGTCCGCTAGATGGCGCACTAACGAGTTTCAGCTTTTCCCGCTAGGTGGCTAAGTGGGGACAGACAGGCGGACTGTCGGACACAAGGTTATAATAGTCTGGTTTGCCTCCTAAAAATTCCACTCTAGTTCGCATCCTAGTTTGTTTATTGAATCATTCGCACTTGTCACTTGACACGAGTAAAAGCCCTGAACCTGGAATAAGCTGTGTACACAGTAAAGTTATTCATATAACATTTACATTGGATAAAAAATTACAGAGGCTTCCAGAAATCCGTTGTATCTATGCTTCTTATAACTTAGGTATTCTGTATTATTCACAGAAACGAGCTCATCTTCTCGGCATATCTGTTGTTGAATTTCATACAAGGAAATAACTAGTCAAACTACTTGGAGACTGAGTGCAAAGATTCCGCTGTACACGCCACAGAATATATTATAATAGTATGTATTAGAGTTGCACGACACACATCCCACGTTATTTTGCAATTGATCTTAAATATCGTACGTTGCACATTCCATTAGATCTATCCGTGTAAAACACACAATTAAAATTTGAACACTGTCCATTTATTCGTTTAAAGCTCTGTCCGCTACTTGCTAAATCTTTTATTCCAAGTTCAATTAAGAATTTGTCTGTGATTTAAATTTTTTATAAATAATGTGTAATTTAAAAATTTTCCTACGTGGTTTTTGTTTGTTGACTTTTTTTAAAAAGATGATTTTCCTTCCCGTGACTGTATCTTTGATTCCGATAGTGACTCTAGTGTTAATGTTGGATAAGGAACTGGGAGCATTCTCATTGTTTGAAATTAATGTTGGCACGAAGGTGGATGACAGATTCCACTTTGAGGATTCAAATTGTCCCGCAAATTGGAAAGGACAACTGGAATTGGAACCGGAACTGGAGCGACCTTCACTGGAATTGTGGGCTAAAAATGATACAAAAATATTGGATCGTCCAAGTCCCAGGGTCATCCACATGAGAGAAGCAGATCAGACAGAAGACGGTGATTCGGGATATGCAATGGTCAAAATGAAATGTAAAGCTCCTTATCCCGTCATCCTACTCGCAGTTCCACATTCTGTCACATCAATTACATCTTACGAGGAGGGTTTAGTATGTTATTTCTATTTTATATGAAATGTAAAAATACAAAATAAAGTACAAGTTCCTCATATTGTGATCCGTTTTAGATCTCCTTGAAAGCATAAATGCTTTAGGCTTAGGAAGTGAAGCTGAGTTAAATAAAATTACAGCACCCTGTCTGTCCACCGTTAAAGAACTAATGCGAAGCAATTTCAATTATTAAGAATGTGACAGCTAGGTGGCGCCACTGAAGAGTTCCAAAAGTGATCGCTAGGTAGTTAGTTTAAGAGTCGAGGCAAAGTGTACTCATTAGTTACTCTAACGGACATGATTAAAATAATCCTCAGCTTTGCTTCCTAAAAGGGCATGAAGAAAGGGAAAGAGCTTTAAAATCTGAATAAGAATGAAAATAACAATATTTTTTGCAGTGTACATAAATGAACTTTTTTGTCTTGAATGGGTGATTTTTAGTCAACAGTCAAAAGAGTACGTTTGACACTAATTTTTGTTGTGACCCACACAGGAAGGTCAGCATCAAGTTGAAGTTTTCCATGTGACCACCACGGACATTTACAACAGGTCAAGTTACAACTTTGAAACAGAAACACAGTTTCGTCTTCCGCTTGGCGCCGAAAACCTCAACTACATCTTTTATTGTCAGGCTGTTCACAACCCTTGTTTGAAATCCAGAGAAAAACTCTTGTTCTTCTATGAGGAAAGCGCAGTGGCCATGAGTTTCACTTTAAGATACTACAGTTTTGCCACTGGTTCTTCCGATTCCAATCCACGTTCTTTCAATTCAACTTTAAATGCCAATTCGAGTTCAATTTTGACTTCCGAGTTGAAGTCCATTTTTGGAGCCCAGTTGAATTGGAACTTGAATCTGACCTTCTTGAACTCGTCATCGGAAGAGCAGAACCAGAAGGCGGACAAGGATGGAAACAACGAGGAGAATACTAGTACAAATGATTCGGAATGTGAAGCTCTTTTCTACTACGAGGAATTTCGGGATGAAGCTGACGATGTTACAGAAGGTGGGATTAACTTGAGGTATTTTTGTGAATTTTCGGATGGAACTCCAGGATTATTCGGAGTTGGCTCGGAGTGTGCTAGGTGGGGACGGTGTCGGTTTTTAGTGGCTGCTAGGAAACAAAAGGTGAGAGAAAATACGGCGGCACAAAAAAACTCTCACAAAACCATGTATATTTCATATTTTGTACTTTTAAATGACTTTCCTTGACCCCTCTGCGCATAAAAGTGTACAAATTTCTAGAGCAGATTCTTTGGATTTATGACTTTTTGTATCAGGCTAAAAACTGCTGGAGGCCGTACAAACCGGGAGAGACATGTATGAACTGCACTGCTATAAACCTTGGATGGCGCATTACTAAACCCTTCATTCCACACTGCATATTTTATTCCGGCCCACTTGAGTTTCAAGAGACGCAAGAGGACTTGAGAATCGCATACGAGTTACAAGAGAAGTTGAAAGCCGCAGCAGGAGAAACGTATCCCAAAGATGAAGACGAAAACAAGGAAACGGCAACTGAGGATGACCTTGAAAACGTGAGGAGTGATGAAAGCCCTGAACATTTGGAAGATGACGTTGAAGGGACTACCGCTGATTATTATGATGGCTACAGCGACGAGAAAGAAAAGGGCCAAGTACCAAAGTTTCGCAATGTTGAAGGAACGCCGCTATATGTTGGATTTCCACCGCCCGGCTTCCAAATCCAACGACCATTCATAAGTAATCAGTGTATAAATCTAAATCACAGTTACAAAAAGTCTTCGTTAAATTTAAAATATCCCGCTCAAATATTTTGTTTGTTAACTCTAAACTAAAAAAACTAACATTATATTAACTTTGAAAAAAATGTAGGGACTGATGCATATGATCAGGATGACCTGGAAGAGTCAACTTTAGTCCGAATGAACCCCTTTCCAGAAATCCAGCTTTTCAACACCACCATCAAAGTCACG
>JAQGBI010000998.1:0-11722 GCA_034698325.1 Sminthurinus elegans | reverse complement strand
GTTCAAGTGCTCTGAGAAAGTAAAACGGTCATGAGGAAAAATAAGGAACAAATTCCCGTCTCACAACAGTCCAGTCCCATCCACTCGGACGTCTTATGTTTGACACGGCTTAAAAGCAAAGAAAAAAAAATCTTCATTGCTAAAGTCTAACGCCACTTAAAAACTTGAGGTTTCTTCATTGGTCCCACGGAGCCTCAGATAATTTCTTGAACATTTTGGAACTAAAGACAACATAAAACTCAACACGATAAAAAAGAGACTAGAACTATTATCATTTTAATAATCGATTTGCCAACCTATGATCAATAATTAATGAGTCATACCTCAGTCATCAACTTTTACATCATATGGTTTGTATCTTACGACATACTACGTCTTGTGCTATTTTTCTCGTTTCTACCTATATTTATTTCTTTTGAGATTTTAGAGATAGTTGACTTTGTTGCTGCATTCACAAATAAGCAATTTTATTACCTTGTTGTGTTATAAATTGTAATGTGCATTTGTCATATGACATTTGTACTAAATAGAGCATTTGAAATTCAAGTCACTATATTTACTATTTTGATGTGTATCGACTGTGTTGAGTATTGAGCGGTTTTGAGTGGGAGTAAAAAGACAAACCAAAACCAAAAGTGTGAAACGACATTTGACATTGTACAATAATAAAACTGCAATAAAAATAGTATACTTTTCACTTTCTGCAATTTTCATTGGCATTGCTTAAAAAACACACGATATTTTTGATTCTGACAGCGTCAGTTTCAGTGGTCAGTTTCAGTAGTGAGTTGTGAGTTGTGAGTTGCGAGGTGACGATGACGACCTCACATAAAACTTTAATGTTTGTTAGGTCAAGAAATGCTACATGTGTTGCACATGTTGAATGTTGAATGTTTGAATTTGGAAGAAAGCTGTAAAAGTAAAAACTAGTAATTATCTCGGCAAACATGAGCAAAATGGACATTCTATACTAGAAAATATCCTGTTAATTATTATTCTTAATTCTTAATAGATGTGTAATTATTGCCACTAAAGTTGTAAAATACACATATGAGGCATACCTACAATTCTTATGGATTCATTTAAACCAGATCATTTCTGATTTCTGTATTCCATGTGCATTTGGATTTTATTTTACACGGCCAAACAACTAATTACTAATTACGAATTATGAGCAAATAATATATGACGACTTTTGATGAGAGAGAGTACTGATTTTTACAGCACAAAAGGTATAAAATATCCATAAAATAATAAATGGTCCACCTTCCCTCTGATCTCTGTCATTAGACCACACAAACCACAACTTTTATTTAATTGTGTAGGATGGAAAATGGAAATAGGAGTGATCAGTGTGATCATGTGTAATGTCAAGTGTGTAGTGTGTAAATAATGTAATATAATTTCACGTTGTTGTCTTAACTCTCCCCAAAAAGTCAAAATATGGATATGGACTATGGAAGAACACTTGAAGGAGAATCGAAAATTAACGAATGAAAGATGAAGGAGAAAGGTAATTTTATACTTTATTTGTATTTTTATAATTGATTACTTTTTTAATGCATGTAATTTAAACAAATTCGGAAATTAATTAATACTTTTATTGCACTAATTACTGTTGTGCCATGTGCCTTGAATCACTCTGTGGTGTATTACATAATTTTTATCGCTGTCTTTCTGCAATGTGTATGTGGTTTCAACTTTTTTCAAAGTTCATTATTTTATGTAGTTTTATATAAAATATAAAATATAAAACTCATAAAATAATATCTGATCCCATTTAAATCCAGACCTTTTGTTGCTGTTTGAATGCAGTTGGAAAGGCTGAAATGATGTAAAATACTTACATGAAAAACAAACAGTCGGAAGCAGCATCAGAAATCAGAACGATCTGTGTGCTTGCACAAATTGGCACAAATATGAAACATGAAGTAAATTGTTTCAACGCCGATCAAAATTTTCAAGCGTTTTTCTTTGCGACGTGATTAAGGAGAATTTGAAATTGGTTTTGTTACGTATAGCAAAAATATGAGACATGAGACTCATATGATTTATAATTCCCATTGTCAAAGCTACACATTACACATTACACAACATACACACGCACGTAATCTTCTAATTAACAATTAAACTAGTCACAAAATGTTTGTATACCAAATTTTATGTATGCAAACCAAATTTTGAGATGAATTAGATTGCAAAATTTAAAATGAAGCAAAATTCAAAAGAGTAAAGTTATAAGAAAATTATACAAATCATTACACATAGAAATCTGCAATTGGAGTGATGAACCATGTGCATCTAAAAGTCAGTTCTCAGCCACGCCATGATGATTTAATCATGAATTTGCTGAGGGTCTTCTTCCATTGAATTGAAGATGAGGCATGAGTTTGAAGGTAAATTCTTCACTAATCCATGTAATTTTTGTACTAAAGAAATTTTTTCCCTCATGTTGTCTTTTCCCCGAATGTGGATTTATAACGAATTTCTTCAAATCTACAACAACAACAAAAAATTATCAGCTTTTACTCCTTTTGCATTAGTTGAATTGTAAAACTATATTAAATTTTTAATATACAATATAGAGCAAAATGTCCCAGGACTCTTTGAAACAGGAAATTTGAATTAATTTTCTCTTTACTTTTCATGTCCAAAATGGACGGATGTTCTCTTTTAGTCAGCGTCTTGAATTCTTCAGACTCTGGAAGTTTGACTTGAGATTTGCTCTTCTTCCTTGTTTTTTCAGCCTCCATCAAATCAGAAAGTCGTCGACAATTTTCTGGGGAAATCCCAGTGAAGCACGAGTCGAGAGCAGGAAATGCATGATTTTCTAAATTTACATCAAGATCTACTTCCAGAGACTCGAGTTGATCCAAATGAGTCCAGATTGAGCGACCGACCCGTGAAAAATTGAATTGCTCAGGATTTCCTTCCAACGTTTGAATTACACAATGTTTCAGATTTGGACACATCAAACCCAATTTAGTAATGACATTTTCTTCCACGAGTTCGTCATCACTGAAACACAAAGTGCTCACACTGGAGAAAATTGGGATGGAATCTTCTTGTGGAAAAGCACACTGCCAGTTTTTAGTTGTTATGTCTAAAACATAAAAAAGTAAAACAAAAAGTAATCGTGCTATTTCTATTCGTCGTGTCAAACTCCATTCAAAGTTATTTCAAGTAGAAAAGAAGTGATAAAAATCAAATACAAAGAGGATAAAAAGTCAAAATTACTCAAATGATCTACAACTGGAAAAATTTCCGTTGCTCTTGTTTCTAAAGGAAAAAACTGTTGTTCTCTCTCGACATGATTCAAGTCATCATCATCATCACACGCTACCAATTCCAATGTCCTGAGCTTTGTGAATTTTGGAAACTGGAGCTCATGCAAAAATCCCAGTGGTGGAATTTGCAATTCTTCCAGTGTGTCTTTGCTGGATTCCAGGAGATTTGAAATGAAATTTGTAGCGTCAGCATAAAAAGATGGATTAATTTTTTTGGCAAATCCATTCAGTTTCAACTCACGCACTTTGAACCCCAAAGAGGAATTTGATTCCGAGTGCAGTGTTGAATTTCTGAGGGACGAAAGAAAGTCTTTACGAACATCAATTTCCAATTTTTGCAAAAGATGTAATTTTCCAAGGGAGTGGAGAAACTGAAAAATGAGGCTTGTACAATCTCCTTCAACCCAACACGGCCACTCCACCTGAATCCTAGTTAAATTGACAGCAGCATCCAAAAGATCCTTGACAATTCCAGGAAAATCCTCAAACATGTCTGCTTCAAATTCAACCACTTTTAAATACGGAAGTTGAATTGGATCTGGAACTGAAGCTGAAAGAGCGTCTGTTCTTTTTCTTGCTCTTGTAGTTGGTCCTGATTCGGATTTTGGAGGAAACAATTTGATACTGCCTGAACTCCAGAATGAGCAAAGCCCCAAACCCAATTCTTCCAGTCCTGAGATTTTATTCACTAGTAAGTCTCTCAGTTTCTCAGTAAAACGTCGCAACTGTTTTGCGTTGTCAGTGGTTTCAAATTTTAAGTACAAACTTGTGATTTTGGCTCTTTGATTCTGATTCGGATTTGATGGAGCAAAAACGGATAGAAATCCAATCCAATCATCTTCGTCAAAGAAGGAGGGGCTGTCGACATCAAAGTGGAAAGAAGCAAAAGGGCAATGTTTTGATTGTTTCATCAAGTTGACAAATTCTTCGAGCTCCTCGCTCTTGTACATTACTGGTCTTCTTGAACTGTCAAATTGGGGACTTTCATATTCTTCAAATGTGAGCATAATGTCAGGTCTTCGGCTTAAAATCCCACTTGAAATTTCATTCCACTTCCGACTGACCAGACGACAATCAAAAAGAGTCACAGAGTCCACGTATATCAGGATTTTTGTCAACATCTACACCACCATAAAAAAATAAATAAATAAATAATCCATTCAAAAAAACTTTAATTCAGGATAATGTATCAGAAAATTCAAAATATCAAAACTTGTATTGTTTTACCTCCGGAGGCAAATCATTAATCGGCCCTTCTGTGACCACTGGACCATCAGCTTGATCCTGATCTTGAGATTTTGATGAGTAATCTTTTTTCCGTTTTCTGGTCAAATTTACCTGTCCAATTTCGGGATCTTGTGCTTCTTTTCGGCTCCTCGTCCAATACAAAGAAGAAGAAGGCTCTCACTCTCCATTCTGATTTTGATTGGGATCGACATCAACATTCTGCATAGTTAGTTTTTATAAAGATACAAAAATCAACACTCGCAATTGTCAGTAATAAAGAGAAAATCATCCAGGAATGAACCATTCACCATTCCCAATTCCATTGTTTCAATTTCAAATTTCCAACGACAAACAAAAATGAAGTTGAGGAAAAAATGTCAATTTTTACCGTTTTGACCCGTTTCCTCTTGTTCATTTCTACGTTGATGAATTCAGAACAATATAGAGTATAGAGTATAGAGCCACTGAATTTCAAACCAGTTGGTAATAAAACATGGAAATTAAAAATACGTTTTTCCAAATTCCTTTACTATTCCTGTGCGATATAAAAATTAGTTGATCTGTACACACCACACTCTAATAATTTGAATAGCAATGCAAATAATAAATGCAGTCAAAAGGAAAGCTGTGTGGAACTGAGAAATGAAAAAAGTCTCTGATGTTTCTATTTTATGTAAGCAACATAATATTACGCACTTTACAGTATACAGTCCTTATCCATTACGCATGTACTCACTTTATATATTGTTGGACTTTGAAGCATTAAAAATTTCAAGCATTTTTTAATCCTGTGTAAAGCACGAAAGTCTTAGTCAGTATCCAAAATCAAAGTGACAACATAATATTATGCATTAAAAATCCGTCTGGTCGACTATTTTGATTCTATAAACTACTAGATCAATTTACAGGAATTCTGTCCAACGTGTAACGTGAGAACACAGATAAGGAAAGACAATGTCAAACGTATTTTCTGTTAACTACATATGCTGTTTTACCATGGTGCATTATGAGTTTTATAAAGAGAGAAAATACGGACAATGTAATAAAATAATCTAATACCGTCTCCTGTGACTTCTGACTCAGCTCAAATGCATTCGTACAATGTATTTATTTTTATTACTGAGATGGCTAAACTTACTCACTAAAACAAACGCACGTACACTGGTAGTTGAATTGCCAGAAATAATTTCCCATCTCCAACATTTGCATATTCCGAGCTCCAAATTCTGTGATTATTTTTCAGTGATTCAACTTTAATTGCTTGTAAATTGACGAGAATTTTACATGTGCAAGAGGCAAGAGATTAACCGTGTCTGATTTCATTCTCATTGGACAAAAAGATGAAATGATACTTTTACCATTTCTTATTTCTTGAGCTGTGTAATTACATATTTAAGCCAAACAAGTTGAGGATACAGTCGCTGACAACTATTACTGAAAATAAAATGACGAGCTTGAACGCCATTTAAAATTTGTTCCGTCTGTAGAACAACTTTCAACTTCGAGGTACAAAAAATATATTTGAGGGAACTTTCATAAGAGTGGCGGACTTGAGGTAAACCCACTTTTTTGCATATTCTAATAGCTAAGGACAAGAACTATCTACCCTGAAAATTTCAAGTCTCTAACTTAATTGGAAGTATTTAAAAAAAATTAATTAAATTTGAATTTATGTGTAAAGACATATGTGGCGGGAAACTTATTATAAGTCGATTTTCTCAGCCAAATAGTTTACCTAAAGTCCGCCAACCTTATAAAAGTTCCCTCATTTGTACTATGTAATTCCACTGTATGAGATGTGATTTCATGGGATCATGTATCATGTTCAAGTTTCAAGTTAAGAATGTAAAATGTTTTATCTACATTTTGTGCAAATTTAAAATTCAAGCGTGTCTCTCGTGTCTTTTTTTCAACACAAAAATGAAGTCCAACTCAAAAATATGTATTGCGAATTTGCATCCGAATATATTGGTAACTATACAAAGAGCTCACAAGAGCTCGGAGTCTTAGGATCTCATGTTGTTCTACACTTGAATATCTTTATTTACTTTCTTTTGCATACTGTACAAATACATAAACGGCACAAGGTTTTTATCTTTACGTAATTGTGTAAGTAGATTTATTTCAAACATTAAAATTTTCTAATATCCTTTCGTATGGTTATTTGTGTAACAGGAACACACATGAAAACATGTGAGAAAAAAAATGTTGACAAGCCAAAAAATATCCTCATGATTTTTATATAGGGGGAAAAAATATATGCATGGGACTAAAAAAAATACTTGGAAAAATACAAAAGGACGTTGAATATAAGGCATGAAAGAGGAAATTCTGTAGGGACATTTTACCCGTTTATATACATTGTACCCAATACAATGCTCGGTGATGAATAAACGTAAAGGGTTGTTCTTCACGCTGACTTTCCCTTAATGCTTTGACGTTTTGAGCCAAAACCGTTTTGGCCAAAACACGACTCAAGGTATCTGCTTTCACAGCCAAGTACTGAAAGTCCCTGTAAATTTCTGAAGGGATAAAAAAGTACACTCTGTTATTGCATGTAAAAATCTTAAGTTGTTGTGATTGTCATTTTTTTTTTGTCATATTTTAAATTTCAAATCCATCCAAAAGTCAATTATTGTCATCGATGTTAAATCATGGTTTACTCACTTTCTGAGGGTCTTCTTCCATTGAATTGAATATGAGGCATGAGTTGGAATGCATATTCTTGGCTAATCCATGTAATTTTTGTGGTAAAGTAACTTGGTTTCGGATATGCTCTCGTCACCGAATATGGATTGATTTTGAGTTTCTTCAGATCTGTAGTGTCAAAAATAAATATATAAAATTCAAAACACTGTCATATTTCCATTTTGTATTTTGGACGCTTTTTATTGTCATAAGTAAAATACTGAAAATGAAGCAATGGGGTGAAATTATTTATTGAAAAAGAACTCTTAAATATATTTACTTTTCATGTCCAAAATGGACGGATGTTCTCTCTGAGTCAGCGCCCTCAATTCTTCAGACTCTGGAAGCTTGAATTGAGACGTGATCTTCTTTCTTTTTTCAGCTTCCATCAAATCCTTAAGGGCTTGACAATTTTCTGGGGAAATTCCGGTGAAGCACGAGTCAAGTGCCGGAAATGCATTTTGTTGTAAATTGATATCAAGATCCACTTCGAGAGACTCGAGTTGACTCAAATGAGTCCAAATTTCTCGACCCACTTGTGAAAAATTGAACCGCTCAGGATTTCCTTCCAGCGTTTGAATTTTACAATGTCTGAGGTTTTGGCACATCAAACCCAATGTGGAAATGACATTTCCTGCCAAATCTTCATCATTGAAATAAAAAGCTTCTACACGGGGGAAAACTGGGATGAAATCCTCTTGTGGAAAAGCCCTCTGCCAGTCAGCGCGTTTTAACTCTAGTGGAAAACGTTAAAATCAACAATAGTAACAACTATTATTATTGCCATTTAAAATTTGATTCACAATAATTAATTTTTTCAGTAAAAGGGGAAAATCGGTTCAGAAAACAGAATAAAAAATAATTTAAATAAACAGTCAAAAGATAAAAGTTAAAAGCCCATACCCAATTTATCCACAGTTGCAAAAATGTCGCTTGATGTTGAGCTTGATCTTATTCCTGGAGGAAAAAACGGTCCTTGCAGCTCATTCCCCCTAGAATCCCACTGAAGCGCTTTCAATGTTCTAAGCTTTGTAAATTTTGGAAACTGAAGCTCCTGCAAAAATCCTAGTGGTGACATTTCTAATTTTTCCAGAGTGTCTTTGCTGGATTCCAAGAGAGATGAAATGACTCTCGTAGCAGCAGCATAAAAAGTTGGATTAATGTTACGCGCAAATGTATTCAGTTTCAACTGGTGCAATTTGAATCCCAGGAGGAAATTCCGAGATCCCGAGTGCTGCATGATTTTTTTCACATCACAGAGAAAGTGTTTATGCAAGTCAATTTCCAATTGATGCAAAAGGTGTAATTTTCTGAGGGAGTTGAGTAGCGTAACCCCTTTGGTCCAACTAGGTGGATTCATATGAATCCTAGTTAAATTGACAGCAGCATCCAAAAGATCCTTGATAATCCCAGGACAACTGGAAAACATGAGCGGGTCAATGTCAAGTATTTTTAAATACGGGAGTTGAACTGAAGCAGTTTTTGGCCGAGGCAGAGGAAACAATTTAATTTTCTTTGAATCTCTCAACCAGGGAAGCCCCAAGCCTAATTCTTCCAGATGTGGAACTTCATGTAGGAGTAAATCTCTCAGCTTCTCCATAAAAAGTAGATAGTCGTTTGACTGGTCAAGCTGACAACATTTTAATTGTAAATGCTTGATTTTAGCTTTCTGACTCTGAATTTGATTCGGATTTTTTGATGGAGCAAAAATGGATAGAAATCCGTTCCATTCTTTCTCGTCAAAAAAGGAGGGGCTCTCAAAATCAAAGGAAAAGCGAGCACAAGGAAAATTACTAGATTCTGTTATGGACTGTACAAAGTCTTGAAGCCTCTTGTTCTTTTTCTTTTGTGATGGGCCGTGGTATACTGGAATTATTTTAGTGTCGTAATCTTTAAAACGGAGAATCATGTCAGTTCTTGTGGTTAAAATCCAACTTGAAATTTCAAGCCAATGAAGATTGACGAGACGACAATCAAAGAGCTCCAGAGTTTCTACATACTTGAGAATTTTTGTCAGCATCTGCAACAGAACAGAGTAAAAAATGCCAATGTCAAACAAACCGTTCATATTTTTTTTATTCCAGGTTGTTTGTAATTTGTACACCAAAAAATCATAATTAGAATCTGTAGGAAAATTTCAGTAACAATAATTTGCATTTCATTTAAATGAATTAGAAAAGTCCAAACTTTTTGCTGTTTTACCTCCGGAGGCAAATTTGTAATTGGCCCTTCTGTAACTTCATCAGCAGCTTTATCTTGACCTGTAGATTTCGATGAGTCATCTGTGTCTTTTTTCCATTTTCTGATCAATTCTTTTCGGCTCTTCGTCCATTATAAAGATGAAGATGACAGCTCTCCCTCTCTATTTTGATTTTGATTGGCATCAAGATACTGCATATTTTATTTTTATAAAGATTAAAGATACAAAAATCAAACACACAAACAAATATGTAGAAAATAGTCCAAAAGTGAACACTTCACATTTCCACTGGAAATTCCATTATTTCAACTTATAATTTTGATTGATAAAAAAGTATGGATTTTAGAAAAGAAACTGGGTTTTAAAGCATACCTTTTGAATCCACTGCCTCCATTTGTCCATTTCTATGATTAACAATGAATGGTGAATTCAGAACGATTCCGATGCACAAAAATGAAAGCCTGGAACTTCTATGAATTGTGTATTATTGTTTGTATCAATATTTGAAATGTCCACAATCCACAATCTCTGTTTTTCCTGTGAGGGACGGTGTTTTGAGTTTGAGTTTTGAGAGAAGAGAGAAGAGGAAAAAGAATCAGAAGCAAAGTGGAGTCATGCTCCAAATAAATATGACATGTATGACATATGACATGAAAGCCGACCATAGCCAAGCAAGTGTGTAGAAAGTAGAAAGTAGAAAGACAAAGGGTACGGAAAACATGAGTCATAAAAAAGGGAGAGGAAATGAATAATAAAAGAGCTTCATATGTCCAAGGCTCAAGGATTGTTTTAGTTAATGCGGAATGGCCTTTCCATTTGTGCTCACATTGTCTACTATGTGTAGAAGAAAATTGACCCTATAATCCTTACCCAAGAAGAAGAAGAGAAAAAGATATAGGAAATCAAAACTGTCAAGTGTAAACGGTCAGAAAATATCCTGTTCTCAAAACTCAAAATAAAAACAAAACATTTATTCATAAAATCCAATCATAAATAAATATAAATGAACACACAGGCACTAAATACTAAAGTTTTCTATTACACACATTTCAAAAAAGTTCACTTATAAATAGTCATTTACCATTTTTACATTTTATACATAGAAATGGTGACGAAATGATTTTGGCTTTTTCTCAGTTGTCAAACAAATGATATTTTGATATGGCTGACAGTTGACAGACGCTTGTTTTCAATTGCTTTCAACTGAACTCTAAACATTAAAGTGGTGTGAAAGGGGAATAACTCCCGTCTCACATCAGTCCAGTCCAGTTCGACATCCGATTTGGCTTAAATTTAATACAGATAAATAATTTGTATTGCTAGAGTATAATGCCATTTAAAAACTTGAGACTTCTTGGTCAGCTTCCAGAATCTGTAGAATCATGTCTAGCTGTTGTATCACATGTTGTTTGCATCTCACGACTTAGGACATAAAACGTTTCTTGTGCTATTTTCAACTTTTCCTCTTTTTTCTGCCCATTTCTTTTGCGTTTTGAGATTTTAGAAATAGTTGACTTTGTGCTTTGTTCTTGGAGTTACAAATGAGCAATTTTATTACCCTTTTGTGTTGTAAATTGTAATGTACAATCGTCAGTTGTGCTAAAACAAGTAATTCAAACATGAAATCACAGTTTTGTTTCTAAATGCGGTTTTGAAGCTTTAAATACAAAATCAACTGAACAGAAAAGAAAACTTTGAATGAATATTATGAAAAGAGCCAAATATAAAAGCAGAAAAGCTTGTAGATGGTAAATGTGAAATGTACAAATGAATCCAGAATCCAGAAAATTTCGCGTGTACAATCTAATTTCTAATTATAATGCTAATGTAAAGTTTGGCAATTTTTCCTGTTATATATAATATTCTTTTTATGTTCACAGATTATTTTTTATTGACATTAATCCCCACAATCACAATCACCAATTATCGATACAGGATAAAATTCAAAAGTTGGTTCATTTCCATCCCTTTTCCCTCTAATTTAAAAATTAAAGCTTGTCCCTGAATTTTTGTTTTTAACATTGTAATTTTTTACAGCCGTGAAAAGAAGAACATTTTATATTTGTATTTGTAATACAACTCTCTAAAAAAATACACTACGGATCCCCCCCCCCCCACATTTTATAAGTGTAAATCCAGAAATAATTATCATCCTTTTACAAATCAGATGGGACTATCACACAAATACCATTCATTTAAGTCAGGTTTCTTCCTCTGGTTCTTGCTCTGGTTTGAGATGACGAAGAAATTTGAATGCAAATTCTTCACTTATCCATGTCAACCTGTTTGTAAAGAAATACTTTCTGTCCACTAATTTTTC
>JAQGBI010000997.1:0-11728 GCA_034698325.1 Sminthurinus elegans | reverse complement strand
GCTATATTGTTTTCCAATATATACATTACACACACGTAAGTATGATAACTGATAACAGATGTAAAATGTACAAGAAACACGAAAATTTTTTTTAACAACAGGTTCTGATCTTTGATAAAATTTAAATTGTTCAGTTGGTATAAAATGTAAAACATTCAGATTCAGCTTTGGTGTTCGTTGTTCAAGATTCAACACATGTTTTATTTTGTTTTGTATTTTTACATACTGTCTACTGTCGCACGTGGCAACAGTGACACACTAAATGCATGTACAATGTACATTGGTACTATTTTGCTATTTAGTTTGTGTTTTATAATATTGTATAGTATGTGCATCAAAATCAGCCGACAGTTTTTTCTGACATCCGATTTATCTTGAATCCACTTTCTTTATAAACATATGAAACGAGCTAGATTTTTATTTATCTTAGTTCATCCTTCTTCCCTCCTCTCCACATTACATGTTACATCTTAAATAATGGAAAAACTAATCAAACCATCCATCTTCTTTTTGACATATCTTGTATGTATCTTGTGGGAGTATTTAGAGTACAGATTGAATGATTTTATCTTCAAGATTCAAATTCAAATATTGAAGATTGAACATCATCTAGAATCGAGAATGAAATGTTTTTTTTTGTATTCCGTAGTATTTCCAATTTTCTTCAAGATTCACAATTCCCAGTATTACGTTTGTAATACAAAAGAGAAGAGAGACTTTCATCTCTCATCTCGTCTCACTGGGAAATATTGGTGATGACATGATGATCATGTCATCATGATGTATCTACCATCAAGTACAAGACATTTATTTGTAAAATGGATCTGTGGATTTTAATCTGTGGTACAATATTTCGACTTCGTCGTTGGAACTGATTACTTGTTTCCTCAAGAAAACAGATTCATATTGTACGCAGTGCACAATACACAATATTTACAAATGTGAATGACAGGCTTTGAGTGAATAGTAAATACTGATGAAGAGATGGGATTGAGCATGTATTACACAAAACACAGACTAGAGACCTAGGAAAAAATTCATTTCATTTCCATCTCTATAAAGTAGATCTTTTATAGATATAAATAAAAATCTGATGTTGGAGAAAGTTTACATAGTATCTACATTATAGATTCTAGATAGTACAAAACATTTAATTTGGCTACTTCTCCTCTTTCCTCCTTCAGTATTATGCAACCATTTGGTTGGTGTCCTGGGTCCATTTTTACCCTAGTAATGCTGTTTTATTACTTTCAAACTACACGTTGTAAATGTATCCCATTGTTGAAATGGGAATTGAAAATTGAGATAATTTTATTAATCTTGTACCAGCATGTACACATTGTACATTGTACACATATAATTATATTTAAAAAGTTGTAAAAACTTGTTGTACTAGCAAAAATATGTGCGTGCATCTTCATAAATATGTATTTACCAATTGGATCTACAATCTACACTTCTGTGCTTTGGTAGCCAGTGAAAAGATGAAGATGTTCTGGAGGAGTGAGGCAGAGATGGACAGAAAGATGAAGAATGGGTATAATAGATTCTCCATTCTGGTCTTTTGTGTGTACGTGAATGGGTATTCGGTAGTTAGACATCTTGTTCTACACACAGATCTTATGTATATGTGGTGCTCAGGTGATGCTGAGAAAGGTACAATATAACATGCAAGTATATCTATGTGTATAGTTCTTTGTGCTTTGTGTAAATGTGGTCAATTTATCTTGGCAGAATAATAGAATGTTTCATTTTATTATCCCCGCTGGTAGTTTATAATGAAGAGGTGTAATGATTTATTGCTCAGTTATTGATTGGTCTCGGTATTTGAGAAATTTTCACCTTTTGTGTACAAAATGCTCTGTCTTCTAGGGTCTTGGGGATAAAACTAAGACATAAGAAAACACTTGTACTTTTATAATATGGATGTACATGTGTTCTTATATACGAGTATACTATGTATGAATGTATCTATTTAATCCTCATACATATGTAAAAGGTACGTGCATTTTTGTGAGAGAATGTATTATAATACATAAATCCGATCCTTTCAACTACTACTACAAAAAAAAGTATTGGTGAAAATATACAGAGACAGGTAACGAAGTGCTTCTGGAAAAATAAAATTCCTTTTTACCTGTATAAAGTATTATGTATACAGCTGTAAAGAAGTATCGTGCCCTCTTCTTCACACTTAAGTGCAAAAAAATAGAAAGAATCAAGTCCTTTATGCATTTAAGTAAGCAGCACATGCTGAAAATGTTTCCTTTTCCTTTCGTTGAACAGTATTATAAATTATAAATAATAAAGCTGTAGATTGTCGATTGTGCACTGTACACTTCATAGTTCATAATGTACATTGTTCAGTAGCAAGCTCATAAAGAAATTGTGTGAAGAAAAAAGAATTTACAACAAAATTTTTTATATAAAAATCCCCTGCTGCTGTTTCTATTTTTTGTCTATGATAAATGTTACTTATTTATATAAAAAATTGAAGCGGAGCTTTTCTACATCAATGAAAAGAGAATAGAAAGCATGTACGTGAATGTGCTGTAAGGCTGTAATATTATTCTATGTGTACGAAAGCTAAACTGACATTTCTAAACTGTAACCTTAAATAAGTATACGAGTACACACATGTTACTGTATACATTTGGAATGATGCTGTGTACCTGTATACACAATACATAGTCAACAGTAGCAGCCATCATGCAAAATGTTACAGTTTTTTTTTTTCATTCTGGTCCACGTCAAAAGGAAAGAATTCAAGATAATTCCTGGAGAGAGATATTTTGATACGTGTCTTTTTGTATTTGTAAATGTACGTTGTACATTTTGTACATGATTTTTCGTGGAGCACGTGGGAGACATATGTATGTAATATTGTATAACTCTTGTTCATATGCAATATTACTTATATTTTATACACTTTCTTCTTATTTAGTATGTACACAAAAAAAACCATTGGAAGAAAAGATACTATTATTTTTCTAGTGTTTTTATTTGTCCTATTCACCTTTTTTGGCAGGTGGTATGAATCTCCTCCTCTCCTGAAGGGATTGAAGTTTTGAAATGGAATTGATATTTTTCATGCCGATTTCATTATAGATGAGTTATATGAATTCGAAATGGAAGAGTATTATAGAGTATAGATGAAACTTCCTAAAGGTGTTCCATCAAATTTTTATTCGGTGTATCTACCTCTACTTCTTAGTTTTTTTCATCCTTTGGCACAACAATAATTTACCTTGGTATAGAATGTTTAAGTTCTGAATCGCTCAAGTTTTAGTATAGTACATTATACATGTATATTATACAAAAGTTTTGGGAATTGTAATTCATCGGACGAATTAAACAATAAAATTTTTATTTGATTCTTTTTGGTCAGTAGAAAAAGATTCAAAATATTTATCATAAATTATAAATTATAAACATTTGGATTGTATATACTTTGTTGTCGTTTTGATTCGCTATTAATTTGCACCCTTCTGGTGAATTTTTTAATCGTTCTTTGTAATTTTTTTTTTCTCTCTAGGTAGGTTTTTTGTGTAATATTTCTCATCTTCTTACGTTTGGATTTATTATTATATGAATTATGAGTAATAATTCATGTAAGAGTTCTGTATTCTAAGCCTTTTTGTTATGAATGTCAAACACTATATGGAAAGTAGTTTATTATGCGTTGTTGTGCGTGTGTGTACTACATACTTGGGTTACATATGTTACAAGCTCCCTATTTTGAGTAAAATCAGACAAAATAGACATGATAGTCATGATTCAGTGCCAAAGTGGACCACCACCATAACAAATAACAAACAAGCATTGATAATAATTTGTTCATTTCATACTTGTGTACTTCTATTACAGACCTACTGAAACCAAAACTGCATATATTAAAAATGCAACATATAGTATTAGAATAATGTTCTGACCATCATAATGAACAAAAAACAGTGTGTTTAAAAAAATAGCTACATAAAAAAACTTAAAAAAATATGTAGACTTCCATTTCAGTCATACGCTTGTAGGAGAAAAAAAGCATCGTAGTGTCAACAAGTCAAGTTCCTTATATATATGTAAATGAAAGTATGTATGTTTATATAAACTACTGTGTGTATATGAAAAAGTATCTTTGTAATCCCTTTAGAAACTTTAAAAAGCATGCATTTTTTAGAAAAGTAACGGCGTCTTTTGAATTTTGAGTGCGTATGAAAAGTGCGTAAATAAATATCTTGAATGTCTGTTTTCTGCCAAGTACAAAAAGTATAGAGTATATACTATATTATTATGTAGTGTTTACTTTAAAACAACTAAAACAAATGTAAAGATAGGAGGAAAGGAGGTAGTACAAAAAAAAGTCTACCATAAATAATAAATTAGTGCGTGTGATGAGCTTGGTATACAAAAATGTATCTAGATGTAGTTAATATATTATTGTTCCACTGCTGACATTGCTTGAGTGAGCACGTGTGAAATAGTTTATGACGTTTATAGTTTGTACATATGTGTGTGTATTATTTATTTTGACTGGGGTGTAAATATGCATTTAGTATATCTCTTGTATTTCTTTCTCCCTATCTATAGATGTTCTTCTATATAATATCAAGATGAGATGAGGGGTTATATATATGACTTTAAAATATATGTATATATATACAAAAAGTAAATGTGTGTGCACCTCTGATCTTGATTTTCCTTTGTTTATGTGTTATGTTACCAATGTTTATGTGCATGATGCGGAAGGTAAAAACCAAAGTGCAAACCAACTTTACCAGCAACATTTCCCTTTGTAAAACATAAATACACACATATACATAATATATATAGATCCGTGTATGCATACCATACACATTTGTTTTATATATAGATAGAAGATGAATCTTCTCTCTCTTTTCTACCTATATATGTACATAAATAAAAAACCATCCCAAGCAGTAGCCTTTTGCATACTTGCTCTATCATAACAGTTGTAAAATATGCCTCATATTATATGATAAACGAAACGAGAATATACAATATATACCCAGATGAAAGATATTGTACATGGTGAAGTATTCAAGTTAAAATAGTTCGAAACATGGATACGATATATTATATCTAGGAAGAGAGAAATCAGTAAGCACTGTTGAATTCGAAGGAAAGGCAAGAGGTGGATTTTCATGATCGAAAGTGTGTATAAAGTTTGGTGTGTTGTAGAGTGAAAATATAGTAAAAATATTATGCGTGTAATAATTTAATAAAATAAATACTTAAATCTCCACAATAATCATTTAAAAAAAAAATCAATGTATATCGTAGTTTACACAAGTATTAAAATTGTAAAAGTAAACATAATATCTAATTTTTTTTATATTTTTTTTACAGTATCGAACGAAGCTTCGTGAAGCTCAAGCAACTCGAGTCGCAGCACAGGTACTTTTATGAATAAAATATTAAACATAAACAAAAAGACAATTGTGATGAATGATAAATGTTGATATATATACATCATTTTATGCTTTCACTTAATTATAATAAAATTATTCTTTTTAAATACTGCATAATATAGTATGACCTCTTTTGTACTGAATATGAATATTTATTCATGATATGAATTTTTTATTTATTTATTTATTTATTTAGAGAGCTGCATTAAATCAAAGAGCAGAAGAAACTATGCGGGTGGATCGCAGAATAGCGGAATTACAAGAAAGATTACACCGGAAACGTTTACTAAATCATCAATTAGCAGTCACATTAAAACATCAGGTAAAAAAAATTGATATAATATGTATGATTCCATGATAGATTTTTTTTTTCGAATAAAAAATAAAAAAAAGTTAATTGTTCCAATAAAAAAAAGACAATTAGAGCATTGAGTAAAATGTAAAATCCCGGTCTTTCTACTTCGTTTTTTTCTGTTTCTCTTTTTTTTTACTGTACATTGTAATATACATTATTGTTCCCAGTAAAAAAAGTCAGTTAGTAGTGAAGCGTGGAGAGAGAAGGAAGCATTATTTTAGAAGTGTAGATTTTTTTTGTTAGTTCTTGAATTCACAAGATAGATCATAATTTTTCGAAATTTTAACCATCTTTTTAGTAGTTAAAAGTTTAAAAAACGAACAATATATAATAGGATCTACGCAGTATTATTAATTTATTATCTTTATAATTAATATTTAATTATTTTTACCGTGTATTAGTAGTAAAAAGTTCGGACATGTTCCGGCATTTTTTTTTGTTTTTTCTCGTTTGACCAGTCGGCATTTTTTTTTAAAAAAAAAAATAAAAATGCCTTGCTTTAAATTTAAGCTAAAGTGGTGTTTATATCCATTTAGAAAATGTAGAAAAGAACATATTTACGAATCTATTTCATCTGGAGAACATATATATGAAAGTGTTCACTCCGAAGAACATATTTACGACGTTGTCTATCCAGAAGTACAAAGGGACCAGGTATAGTTTAGTATTTAATTAGCCAATTATTATATTATTCGTCTTTTGAGTAAAGCATTTTGTTCGTGTGGAGTGCATAATATATAAGATACATAGTATATATTATGTATATTGTGTGTAATCATAATATAATCCATAAACGGTTGCATCAGGCATCAGCCAATATATAATAATTATTAATTATTGTTCTTAAAAAATCTATTAGTTGGAATAATATTTTATTAGGATGATAGTGCTATGTATTGATATCAAGATAATAGTACTATGTAATAATATTGAACAAAGCAATAAAGTAATTTTAATTTAATTTTTTTTTTTTTTTTATCATAGGAGACATTCGAGGATGAGTATGAATCCAAAGCTCCTTCTAAAAATGATCCAAAGTACCAGACTTTACCCTATAATGCTAAGTTGTTCTCCCCATTCGCGAGCAAAAGTGATAGCTTGCTGGAGAAAAACATGGGACGAATGCAAATAATTCAGAATCAAACCCCACAACAACATCAAAAACAGAGTAAATCTAATTATCTATTAAATCATAATACAAATAGTAACATAGATCACACTCAATACAATCAATTAGTCCTTCAAAATCAACAAAATATCACCAAAAGTGCCAACAGCTCTCCTGCTTTACAACAACATTATGGAAAAGAACATTCTTCTTCAGGAAGTGAGAATGGAGCCCCAGTGGTATCAAGTACCAATACTAATATTATCAACCAAATCCCACCCAAAATTCCTCCAAAGCCCTCAGCCAAACCAACACCACCTCCTCGTCAAGGGTTTGTGGGTGAAAATGCTGTCATGCCAGATAGGACTGACTTGCCAATTAAACCAAAACCATTGTTTATCAAAAAAAGTCAACAACAACAAAATTCCGTGATATCCGATAGCTCAATAAATTTAGGATCTAATACTGAAAGTAATAAAGAACAATCAAGTACAGGGAACAATGGAACAACTGTAAGTTATTTTACTTAAGATTTTGTATCATACTATATATTTTGTGATTTTTTTCCTTTTTCATATATGCTAATAATATATTATAGTAATTCCATTATTTTATTATGTAATATATATTATAGCTACATTTTATATTTCATGCATTTTTGAATCTATTTATTAATTTTAGGTTAGAATGTCTATTAACCGACGTATTGAAATGCCCCCGGCATTTTTATTTCCAGAGGTAAATAAAAACTATATTATAAATTATAAATATTATTATATTATATTTTATACCATATGGCTATATTATAATGTACTAATCTCCATTATAATATTATAATATGTAATATTTTAATAATATTTTAATGATATTATATTGAATAAGCTATAAAAAAATAAAATAACTAATGGTATTTATGGACTTTCTTTAATTTTTTTTTTTTTTTAGGTCCAGCCGTCCTCCGATCTTTTAAATCTTTTCCCAGAGAGTCAAAATCAATTGTTCCCAAGTTCACCTTCACCAAGTTTATTGTCTTCTCAGCAGAAAACTAATCAACAAACAAGTCAATCAGTGGATTTAAGAAGTGGTTCTTTATCAGAAGACTTTGTAGATGCTACACCATTGATGAAATCTGGTACTATACCTGAAGAATATACTTTACCTGACCTCTTCGTGAATCCTCCTCCGTCGATTAATAGTAATAGTAACAAAAATATTAATATCAATAATTTCCAAAGCTCTCCATATTTAAATCTGGATAATCAAAATTATAGTCACAATGAAACATTAGAACCAAAATTAAATTCAAGATCATTCCCAAATACAAGTCTGAATAGCTTAAATCAAAATGAGAAATCTTCCCCCAGTCCATCTCTGACTAGTAATCTTAAAAATGAGTATGATACTGATTTGTTTTTTGAAAATAATCAAAATCAACAACAACAACAGCAATTAGATAATATGAACTCGAGATCATCATCAATCGAAAATACATCTAATTTAAATGCTAATTTGTTTCGAAATACAAATGTAAACTCTAGCTTCAATTCGTTAGTTCAGGAATTCAGGAATATTGGAGCATCGGAACAACAACAACAGCAACAATTAGCTCAAAATCATTTCAATAATAATAGTGAGGAACTTAATAATCATATTAGTGTAATGAGCATACAAGTCAGCTCTGAAAATGCTTCTATTGAATCCAAAATGGACCTTAGCCCTATTACTTTAGAGTCTAGTAGTAATATTAGTGATAATCAAATTGATGAAAATGCATCAGATAGTACGAATAGTGGCAGTACTATCACAACAACTACTTCATCAGTTTCCTCATCGGGTGAGATCCATGTTACGATTGGAGCCAGTAGCTCGGCAGTACAAAGAATTCTGAAGAAAGGAAATCTGAAAAAAGCAAATAGGGTAAAAAATTTCATTTTAAACAAAATCATAAAATTAAAATTATTATTATTATTTATTATTATTTTTTGTATGTTAATGATTGTTTTTGTGTTAAAATTAAAAACGTATAATGTTACATATTATAATAATGAATTTTAATAATAATAAATAATATAATATATAATTTAATTTTTCAGGATCATGCAACTTTGGGTCGAAGGGTCAGTTTTGATCCTCTTGCATTGTTGTTAGATGCTGCATTAGAGGGTGAATTGGAATTAGTCATAAGAACGGCCAATGAAGTAGGAAATGCATCTGCTGCCAATGATGAAGGCATTACTGCTTTGCATAATGCAATTTGTGAGTTTTTTTTTCCTTTCTATAAATTATAAATAATATTTTTTACATGCTTTATTTTTTAAATGAAAATAATTCTCTCATTCCAAAATTTGTAATTTGTACTCAGTTATTGTGAAATATTTTATTTATTTCTTATTTATTTCCCCCATGAAGGTGCTGGGCATGGTGATGTGGTTCGTTTTCTAATCATGTTTGGCTGTGATGTCAATGCTATCGATAGTGATGGATGGTAAGTCATAAGTTATAAAAAATACAATTGTAATAATTAATAATAATTATTATTATTATTATTAAGATTTTGTTTTTTTATGAGTCAAATTTTAAAAAGTTCATTCACTTATTTAACTTATCAGGAGTCCTTTACATTGTGCTGCGTCCTGTAATAATGAAGATATGGTTAAATTCTTGGTGGAGCATGGATCATGTATCTTTGCCGTTACAAATAGTGACCAAGAAACAGCTGCTGAAAAATGTGAGGAAGATGAAGATGGTTATGGACCATGCTCAGAATATCTGTACAGTAAGTAACAAAATATATACAAAATATATATAGTAAAATATTTTTCAAAACTTTACGTCGTTGATTGATTTTTTTTTTTTTTTTTGTACATAATCATGTTCACTAATATCCTAAATACATTTACTGTTTAGTAGATTCACTTTTAATTTACTTTTGACTGTACATATGTATGTAACATGTAACATATTATAACATAGATATAATATTATATTAATTTTGCTTTTGCCATATTCACTATATTATTTTTATAGGAGATATGGAAGTTATGATTGATTTTTTAGGGGATGATGGACTAAAAATTTTAGAAGGTTTGTTTCTTTGACGAGAGCACAATAGTCTGCCTAATAATAATATATAATAATATATGTTCAATCGTGAACAGTTTTGGGTTGTTTGTTTTTGTTTGCTTTTGCACGTTTTGTTGGTGTTGTCCCTAATCAATAACGATAAAACTATATGTATTAATATAATATTTTTTAAAAAAATGATTATTTTGTAGTATTATATTCATGTTGGTTTCTTAATATTATGTTTATCTGTCTGTTATTTATATTGCATTTGTCTTGTCTAAACATGCATGAAAATATGTTATACAAAGCATGTCAAATTGTAAAAAGTTTCGTATAATGTTACTATTAATTATATAATATATGTATGGATATCTAACTTCAATCTTTTTTTTTCTTTTTTGTTCTTGAAATTTTAGGTGTCCAAGAAAAATTGGGTATAATTAATAATGGAGTAGTCTACGCAGTGTATGACTACGATGCTCAAAATTCAGATGAACTATCTTTTCGAAATGGAGATCGTTTGGTAGTACTAAGAAAAGGAGATGAATGCGAGACACACTGGTGGTGGGCCTCTGCAGGGGAACGAGAAGGATACGTTCCAAAAAATCTTTTAGGGGTAAGTTTTTATTATTTTATTGAATACAAAAACAAGATTAAACAATATTAATAATATTATTTGTTTTTCTTATTAAATTAACATGAGTAAAAATGAACTGTGTTACTGATTATGTGTTTCTATTTTCTTTGTTTTTTTTTTTATTATTCCTGCAGTTATATCCCCGAGTAGTGCCTCAATCAGAACCAGAAAGTTAAAGAGTGCCATTGTAGATTCATAATATATTTGTTAACGAAACAATCGTTCTGGTTTGAAGATTTAACGGGAAACAAAAAATGATTTTTTGAATTAAATATATATAATATTGACATAATCATATATTATATCATAATATAAAGATTGCAAAAGTCTCTTTAAATTGATATGTATATTACTAACTTAGTAATACTAAGATTTAACTAATTGTATATAAATATCTTAATAAGTCTATTGTTATATTATTATTATCACATACTAAAAGCACTATTGTTCTGTACAGAGAATCTATTCAATTGTAATATTATTATTATTATACTACATTATCAAGATTTAGGTACAAGATTTAGGTATCAAAAAAATGTATATATATATATATAACTATTGTTATTACTTAATTATTGTCATTGTAAATAAGTGATAAAGAAGAGTTAGGAATAAGAGATATATCATTAATAATAATAATACTTATTACATTATACTATATTATAATCATATTATACAAATATTTCTAGTTAATTACCTACAAACGGAATCAATCTACGATTTAGTCCTTAGTATATATATAGAAGAAAAAAAAAACAAAAGGGAATAGAATGTTTTTGGTCAAACCACAAACACAAGACTTTAAAAATGAAAATGTGTAATTTGTTATCTTCATATCGTGCCTACAAAATTACTGTGACAGTCATAAGTATAACAGCCGGAGCTGTCGATTTTTTCTACTTACTACTACTTACACGGTATATTCGTAATACAACATATAAAGAGAAATATGATATGTAAAAAAGTAACAAAGTTACATCAGATAATATTATAAAAGTTTAATAATATGATAAAGTATTGTATAATACATTGTCGTAATACTATATGGACCAAAGTTTGGGAAAAGGGATAATCGAGCACGAAGTTTCAAGCTGAGAAAATCGACTTATAAGTTTCCCGCCACATATGTCTTTACA
>JAQGBI010000996.1:0-11739 GCA_034698325.1 Sminthurinus elegans | reverse complement strand
GGGCCTTGATCGCCCTTTTCCCCTTTTTGTCCAGTAGCTCCAGTTTGCCCTCGTTCTCCTTGTGGACCAGTTTGTCCGGGATCTCCTTGTTCCCCTTGTTCACCTCGTCCTCCCTTTTCACCCGTTTCTCCAGTTGGTCCATCTACTCCATGTTTTCCAGAAAGTCCTTGTGGTCCAATTTCTCCGGTTGCCCCTTTGAAAGGCTGTAAAAACCAGACGGTTTGGTCTGGAAAAGCTTCCGTTTTGATTTCATCAAGATCCTTTCTCAAAGCTTTAAACTCCTCCGTCAATCCATCTAAAAGATCCAACTCTGACTTTTTGTATGCTTTTATTTCCGTTTTGGACTGCTGTGGCAGACCAAAAACCTCACGAGCACAAAAATACCAAGAGCAAATGACAAACCAGCAAAACATTTGTTTTGTCATTTCGAAAAAAACTGACAGTTTTCAGTTCTTTCCTTCTGAAAGTACACAAAATTCAAATTAATAATCAATTAAACTCAATGTGAATGCAGTCTTTTGCCCAGGACTTTTCTGGGATTAAAATGTTGCCAAAGTTAATTTCATAAATTAAATTCTTCCTTGAAAAAAAAATCTGGAGCCAAACCTTTTTGCTTAACTGTTTATTCCAGTCAAATTTGGACGCAGGAAAGTTGCAGCATGAAACTGAGACGCTTTTTGCACAAGTTGATTCCAAATCCACGTGCAAACGAGTTTCGATGAGTTGATAAATTGAAACAGTAAAATTGATATTTTTGTCGCCGTCTTCAGAATCTGTCGTGAATTTCAGCACAAAATGTGGAATGTGGACTGAACAACTTTGGATTGGATTTCCAGGGATTTTGTGGAAACTGGTCACACGGGGAAACTCGTCACTCGGGAAACTGGTCACAAATTAAACTGGTCACAAAGTATGACTGGTCACACGGGAGTCCAACATCTTTCAAATAAAAAAACTTTTAATCAGTTCGATTGGAATAATATGGGACAGTCTAATGGGCATGTGTACATTACCCTCTTATTTTCTTGTGATTTCTCCTAGTGACTATGCTCATATTTAAACATGCATTACATTTAAACTATAGTTATAGTGTCAACTATAGTTGAGGTTCATGCTAAATACTGTTGCGATAGCTGCAATCCCTGTCTAATTTAAAACAGTAAGTAAATCATCCACATTCTATTTGACATACACATGTACAGAGATGAGAGTGGCCAATACTGCACACTGCACACACATGAACTACTACTTGAATTTCATACTATAAATATGTACCTAATCAAATGAATGACACCCCACCCGGCTCTATAATTAATATCTGAATTGTGTGTGTATAGAATATAGACCAAGGAGATTTATATACTCTGTATGTAACATTTAAATAGTCCAACGGACCTACCCCGACAACACTGAAAATGCATGCCGTAGAGATGAAAGGAGCTCCACACCACTCATTCAGCTACTCGTTACTCATATCAGATCAACAAACAGCATTGGAATTGAATGCGAGCATCAGAACTCGGGCAGATACTTATGACTCAATCTCAATTGTAAATTGTACATGTGAAATGTGCAGTCTTTGGTGTGTAGATCCTGGCTGCTTCTGGCACACACGGATTCAAAGATGGAAATCCTCACGTGATCCTTAAATAGGAGGTCTTGTACAACGTAGTCCCGAGATAGTTTACGCCCATTTCATAAGAAGCTGTGACTTCCACTTCAACAAGTTCAACTCTGTGGACCTGTGGAGAGATAATACTTGACGAGTGGAATTGTGTACAGAGTACAGAGAAGATGCAAAAATTGTTGAATGGGTAATGATTTTAATCAAATGGTGAATAAATGAGAAATGAGGGACTACACGTGGAAAATGATCCTGGAGAATAACTACGTTTTATTTAAAATGATTATATGTTCACATTTTTGGCATAAAAAAACCACATGTGTAAAAAAATGACAACGGCTACAGAAATTAACGGAGGAAAATAACATGATGCATACTTTTGTGTATGGTTGTTTTTTTAATTCCATTCAAAAATGTTCTCCTTCTCCATTCTCCATTCTTCCTCTTTGACTTTCTCCTTTCACCGGGGTTTTCAATCCATGGGCGTTTGTTCAACTGGAGTCATGGTCGTTCGGATTTCAAACCGCAGACACCCACGACCTGATGGACCACACAAGTGTGTCGTGGTTTGCACAAGTAGCCCTTTTCTTCAATTTGAACCTCTGTCGTCCACCTATTTTTGTGCTGGGTTGGCCAGTTCACTGTTGGTTCTCCCGGTACTTGTTTTCTTGATGTTTTTGGGAGGCGATGAGAGAACATTGCTTTGATGTAGCGATAGTCTGAAAATCCCTTGACGAGAGTAAAAATGTTGGGAGTGCTGCTTCCTACGACTGGGCTCTTCAATTCTACAACAGCCCCAAGAGAATAAGGTGGCAAGGTGTGTATCACAGAGGCATTTGTTGGATTTTCTTGATCGTCTAGTTCCTCTTCCGTTTCCATGGGCTCGCAGTGGTAGCAACACCGAAAACGGACGTCTGTCAAAATACCTTGTAAAAAAATGTGCACACGGTACAAAATTTAAAAATTTAATGTGGTTTACTCAGGAAAAGAGTTGCATTTAAACAAATGTGTACAATGTACAATACAATAGTTAACATTAAAAAATGTCACCTGTGCCGGCATCTTTCCTGGTCCACAATCCACAGATGACGTAATCTGTAGGACAGACAACTTTCGTTGGGAACACTTTGGTTTCGTAGTCAGAGTCGGTGAAATCGGGGGCTTCGGGAGTTGACTCCCGATTGAAAATAAGGAAGTGACCTGTTGTGTCCTGTCCAACAAGTTTCCCATCCACACCGAACCATTGATAAAAGAACCAGTGGAAGCCAACGGATGGTGAACCAGTTTGACCTAGGTCTTGATCTGCACCAGATGATGAAGCTGATTGCCCAGGGCGTCCTGAACCTGAACTTTGATCATCTTGAATAATTTTGGCCTGTTGAAAGTTTCCTTGGGCGTCCCATCGAGAACATTCGAGCTCAAGTCCAGTGAGAAGCCCTTTTGTATTCTCGTCCTCTCCACCCAATTTCTTGAATTTGTAACCAGTGAAAAAAGTTCCCAAGGGGCAGGATTCACTTTTATCCCATTCTGCGTTTGTGTTTTGGTCCGAATTTGGGATTTGAATTTTCTGGGCTTCTATCCAAATTTCTCCGTTTTTTACCTGAACTGGCGTCGGCTCATCCTCTAAATTGTATTGGTTCGGATAAACACGAGGCTCTCGCGGTCTTAGAAATCCTGAGGGTATTGTTGTTATTTCCGAGTTGAGCGTCTCTACGGAGCTTGGACTTGAAGTTGGACCATGACCTGGAAGTGGATTCGAAATCTTTTCAAATTTATCAACGGCGACGCGAACACTTCCACATTGACCCACGAGTCTCCGGTACTGACACGAACTGTACGGTTCACATGTGTATGTTTCCTTTACGCTTGTCTCGGTGTTCCAGATGGAGGTGTCAGTATGACTCCAGTTGCGCTGGATTTGCCAAATTGGGCGGAAAATCCCGCATGAAGACCACGACGATTGATACCTGCGGAGTCGGTTGTACTTCCGGTATTTGCAGAGTTTGACTCCATATTTGTGTGACTTCTTGTGAGGCCGACGGTTGTGATGACTTCCTTCCTCTCCTCTGACGACCCTCTGTTGGTGTAGTCATGGACCGTGACCCATTTTTCTTGGGGAATGCAGTGATGGCAACATTTAAATCCGAATGCAGTTAAAATCCCTGGAAAGAAGAGAAAATATTTGTGGATGACACAGCTCATGTTTTTCATCTGTGCCAGATTAAAATGTTTGAAAATCCAATGAAGAACGTCCGTCCGGATGACGCTGTATATGTAATATGTGTAGACGGCAAATTTAGATGTGATTTTAAGACGTCACAGATAAGTCTGAAGAGTTCGTCAGAGTGAGATTAACGTTAGTTACACGTCATTTCCAACTACATGATGTCGATTGATGACGTCATCATGTTGTCGTCTACCTGAAGTCGGAATTAGATGTCTCATGACGTCTACATGTCTAACTCTGACACTACGTTGCCACGTCTTTTAAACGAAAAATTATGCTATGGAAAGGGATTTTAAAAAAATCATCTTACCAATCCCGGCTTTATCCATCATCGCCGTCAACCCACAGATGGCGTGATCTTCGGGACATTTTGTGACAACCTGGGTGGAATTCACAGCCATGCGCGAAGGGACTTCCATGAGCGTGGTGTTGTGATAAATAATTTCCTGATTTCCCATCCAGCGACGTCCATTCATTTCCCTTTGGGCGAAACCATATCCTTCAGCAAATTGGGAGCGGCTTCCTCTCTTCACATTTCCCCAGATCCCTCGAGTCCTGTTTCTCTCTGGTTCATCCTCAGAACTTATCCGAAGAATGTTGACTTTAGGTGAATTGTGTTCTTTTTCTCCCTCGTCCGGTCCATATGTTTTACTGCAAATTAACGAAATTCCAAAAAGCTCGATGTGTGAAAGGTGTTTGTACATGTGACCCGTGACGATTGAGCCAGGAGGACAAACTTGAGAATTTTCCCAGTGACCGCTTGGCTCCCAATGAGAAATCCCCTTGACCACGACCCAAGTTTCTCCAGGAATTTTGATGTCCCACTGTATCTTCTTTGTTTTGTTTGAGTCTTCTGGCTCCACTTCCGGAAGACTTCCGCCAGAATCTCCATAGTTGAGTTCTTGGATTCTTTTTTCAATTTTGGGGGTTCCGATTTGAAGGGTTCCGCATGTTCCGTAAACTTGCTCAATTTTGCACCGTTGCATGGCTTCGCATGTGAAGGAGTAGGTGTCTTCTCGCTCCTCTCGCCACATGGAAATGTCCGTCTGCTCCCAGTTGAACTCCCAGGATTGCTGCACCGCTTGTCGTTGAGTGAACATGGACTGAAAATAAATAAATGAGTTAAAAAGTTAATTTTTGAAAGGGCGTTTAAAAAACAAATTTCAAAAAGGCACTTGAGAAGTAGAGGACAAAAATCAAATCAAAGGGCAAAGTATTAAGAATGGACAATGGAAAATGTACCTGAGCTCCTTTCTGGATGGACCTTTCCTTGGCCTTTTGAATGGATCTCTGTCGACTCTCTTCCTTGTTTGAACTTGTGCCGCCATGTGCTCCGCTGCTTTTAGAATTATCCTTGCCAGTTGAGTTCGTGTTGGAGCTTCCAGTCCCCACTTCGTGGTTTCTTCCGCTCCCTGAGGTGTGTGTTTTGTCTTCATTTGTCCGATCCGCAGTTTGTCCACTCCCACCGCTTGCTCTTTCTTCGTGTTCCCCACTAGTTTGACTTTGACTACTTTTTGCATTCATCGACACGCTAGCACTCACGCCAAAGCCGCTAAACCCAACGCTGGCGCCAACTTCCAAACTTTCCTCATTTGTAGTACTTGAGCTGGTTCCCTGGGTTTGGCTCCAGTGGTTGCTGTCAATCTGGGTCTTGCTCCGTCCAACCGACCGACTGTCACTTTCACTTGTTGATGTTACATTTGAGTCGTGAGAAGTTTGACCGTTTTGATTACTTGTTGAGATTCTCAATTCTTCTCCAGTGTTCCATCCTCTTGAGTCATTTTGTCCAGTACTGGAGCCATTTGTTCTTGCTTCACTTTCACTTTGAGAAGTTGGGATATTTTTGGAATTGGTCTGTTGGGTCTCTTTTGTCCAGTCTGCGCCCTCGGAATTGGATCCATAGGTTGATCTTCGGCGGTCAAATTGGGCTCCAACTGTCCGTCGAATGGTTCGAGTGTAGTCGGTTGAGCCGGGATTTTTGTAGTCGTCCAGGATGACTCGTCTCTCTTGTGGGATGCAGTAGTAGCAGCACTTGAAGCGGAGTTGGGTCAAAATTGGCTCATCCTCCGCGTATTCCGCACCCTTTTCTCTCGCCTGCATCCCGCAAACCGCCCAATTCTCTGGACATGTCACATTGACCAAAAGAGTTTCATTGGCACCGTTCGGGAATCTGAATCGGTATTTTTGACTCTCGTCCTCTCCGTAGAATTTCAACCTCCGTCCACCCACAAATTCAAAACCTTGAGTGTCCGTCCAGCGAGCCATGGAAAATCCAACGGCTTGTCGATTTGCAGTGACTGCAATTGAATTTGAACAGGAAAGCAAAGCTCCATTTGCACTGAGATAGCGAATGGTGTTCAGTTTGTAGTTTTTATCCAATTTGGAGCAGCGGAGTCTGAGTCCAGCGATTTCTCCAGTCGGCTTTCCCTGTTTCTGTCCATATTTAGTTCTATATCCGGTGACGAAGGAGCCATCGGGACAAAGAGAGGATCTGAGCCATATACCGCCCTGGACCATTCCAAGTGTCCCCGTTTGCATCCAACCCCAATCCACACCCCCATTGAAAATGTAATTCAAATTCCAATTCGAATCAAGGGCACGAATCGGCGCGTTGAGGTTGTAGAGAAGGAGAAGAATCAATACAAAATTCAAATTCAATTTGAATGTGAGCTCCCACATTTTGCTACAGTTGTGTGCTAAAGAGGAATTGAGAGTAAAAATATTAATACTGAATTTGATATTTGTACATTTGTACATTTGAATATTGTGCTGGTTTATGTATGACGAATGACGAATGTAATTTTTGTCTTACTTTATTTTGGTTTTATTGTCTTCCAGTATGAAAGTCTATTATGGAATTGGGACTTGATTGTAGCCAGCGTCCTCTTATAAATAGCTCAACGTTGACTGACTCTCTTTTTGCCTTCTTGATTCACTGTTACAAATGTGTGCTGTGTACTTTATTCTAAGAGAAATATGAAATACGCTGTAAGAGGAAAAAGAACGCATTGATGTACGTTTTAGTTGAATTTACGAGTAAAATCTCACTCTCAAGCATATACTTGTAAACTATACGTGTCAAAATCTATGATCGTCCAATGCACACGGATTGAATGAATGAATGAATAAATAAATAAATGGTTACACTAACAATGAACACTCCCCAGGTGCCTGACTAGTTAAGAAACCTCACGTATCCTATCCGACTCAGTTTTTTACGCTGATCCCCAATATGAAAACCATTTTCTTGAATGGACCTTTGCCTGGTCAAAAGAAGCCCACAAATGTCAGTTTTATTTACTTGTTTAACCTTTTGGGCCGATAAAAAACCATTAAAAGTAGATTTCAAAGAAAAATCCCAACATCATGTTTTCCAGATCACTTTTGTGAGCATGTTTTGAGCAAAAATCAACAGCAGGGGCGCCAAAATTAAAAAAATTTGGGTGCCATTTTGTTTGCTTCGGGCGCCAGCTTCTTTTGCTTCGAGTTTGCTTGGGGCGCCAAAATTCAAAGACCAGTCCTGTGTGAAAACGAAGTATACGCAGAAAAATGAGCTAAAAAAAGTTAATGTAAGTGATTTTCTTGAAAATCTTGGTTTACTGATTTTTCAGGGTTCTAAAGGTTAAAAATAGTCAATACAATTGAATGACATTTGAGGGCTCCTACGACCAGACAGAGGCCCATTCAAGAAAATGATTTTCATATTCGGGATTAGCGTAAAAACTGAGTCGGGTAGAATACGTGAGTTTTCTCAACTAGTTGGGCACCTCGTGAGTGTCCGTTGTGACTTTTCACAGTACTCAAGATTTGCGACTCGAATGCAGAGAGAAATTCATGTATGTCAACCATTTAGCCAGGACCCGCCACCAAGTGGCGGGCAAAAGATCAGCATAAAATAAAATTACATGCTTATAAATCAGCTCACTATAACGCCATTTATGATTTGACCTCGGAACTAAATTGAAGTTGCCCTATACATTAGTTCCTAAGGTTACCGAAAGATGTCACGGTAATCGCTTAAAATTCAAATTTTACATTCAAAAAGTGGCGCCAACATTCAAACTCAATGCGAATGTACAAAACGTTGTGGCAACAGTTTGTATGTGACTGAGCTTGCGAGCGGGCTATAACTGTGCATTCCCCGCATGCATGTACTTTCTAGACGTACAATACACACAGAATTGTTGGGGCCTATTTCACTACGTTGCAAATTTGCACTTTGCACTTTCCAGTTTGCAAATTTTGTGGGCAAAATGAAAATTACCATGGTAAAAAAATCACTTTGCAAATTTTACAATGAAATGCAAAGTACAAAGTGCAAATTCGCAAAATAGTGAAATAGGCCCCTGCTTTGCAGAAATATGTGACATGATTTTATATGAATTTGAACTAGCAAGTCAAAAAGCAATAGAAAATTTGTACAGACTTTCAGATAATTGATATCAACATTTAATGTGCCTCTTTTCTGTTTCTCTGTGAATTTAGTAGGAAAAAATTATCAACTTTGGTTCTTTGTGCATCGATTCGAATGATGTTCAGTGTCATTGCTATTGGATGATGCGGCCTTGGTTCAAGTCACTTTTCCTCTTCGTATCCATGTTATTATTCATTTATGTTTCATCTTGTTGACTTGTTATTACGCTTTCTTTAGTCAACTCATTTAGTGAAGAAAGAGTCAAGGTGACCTTTGACATTCCAATTGGATCTCTTTTACCAGTAAATCAGATGAAGTTTATGGTGCACAGTAGCGTAGACATGCTTAGCCCGTGCCTACCAAAATTTGGAAATTTTCTAAGAAAATGGTGGAGCTATGGAGGTTTTTGAGTAATTTCTAAGAAATTTGCACTAGAAACTAGAAACATGAATTTTGACCATGTGCGTACAAAAACATCTGATCTCCCTACCGAAAAATGTGAACTGGCTACGCTACTGATGACACAGATTTGTGAATGCTCTGTGAGGTTCATGTATTATCCACTATCCACACAAAATAGTAAGTTCTAAGCACAAAGTTTTGATTCTTTTGGTTCAAGTGCATATAAATTCTGCTGGTTTTTAGCTTTTATCTCAGAGTTTGTATTTGTCTGTAGTCGTGAATGACACAGGATACTGTGGTGAATCCAGTACACACGAGTACAGAGGAAGAAGCAAGTCACATTTTAAGTAGTATTCACATTTCATTCTTAGTTCTTGGTGAAAGGTAAAATTACTAATTACAAAAACTAATGACACATTTTTTTAAAGAGTCCGTTTTTGTTTCAAACTTGTTTTCAAAACTTTTCTAATCAAACATTTTATGTTATCAAATTTGTTGACTTTTCTTTGTCAAGGTGAAAATGCATCGTTCGACATGGACTTGGACATGGGTCATTGTTGCAGTGTTGTTCATTACATTTCATGGAGCAAATGGTGGACCCATTGACTTTGGCACTGGAACTGGAATTGACAAGGGAATGGAAGTCAAATCGACATTCTGGAGAGGAGTTGCAGAGAGAGAACACGAAGAACCGGAACATGACGAACGGACACCTGGACAAAAGTCAAAATTGAACCACAGCTCGTCATTGACATCGCCACAATCTTCTTTTCCGGATTCGGTCAAGATTCGAGAACCTGTGAAAGAATCCCACCTGGCTTCAAAATGGAAAAGTATGTGATTTTAGAAAAACCTATTGGTTTATTTATTATTTTGAAATTTGTTCGTTATTGCAAGTTTGAAGGGGAATAATTGATGCAAATTTTTCGTTGGGTTGTTTCAAGCTTTAGATTTGATGGATGTCGTGGACTGGCAGACGAGAATAACAAGGGAAAAGAGATCTACAAAAAATACAGGGCCATCTAAAAATTTACAGACACGGCCAACATCACCCTCAAGAACTTCGTCACCACCCCGAACTTCGCCAAAGCCTAAAACTTCGCCAAAGCCCCGAACTTCGCCAACGTCAAGAACTTCGTCACCACCCCGAACTTCGCCAAAGCCCCGAACTTCGCCAAAGCCCCGAACTTTACCAACGTCAAGAACTTCGTCACCACCCCGAACTTCGCCAAAGCCTAAAACTTCGCCAAAGCCCAGAACTTCGCCAACGTCAAGAACTTCGTCACCACCCCGAAATTCGTCACCATCAGGAACATCGTCAACGTCATCTTTGCCGACATCCTCGGCGGGCTCAAGAACACTAGTAAAACCTGGAGTAAGTAATTCGAACGGTCAGAATGGGCAACAACCATCACCCTCGGGTTCTACGTCAAATAGCCAAAATTCTCGACCTCGACCTCGGCCAATCCAGAAACCACCGAGTGGCGGAATCAAAGAAACAGAGGCACAATCTTCTTCATCAGCATCCTCGCCATCGGCAGCTCCTTCATCGCCATCTCGTCCTCGCCCTCGACCCAGAATCCCGAGTAGTGGTGGACAAAATGGCTCACCGGATGAGCAAAATGATGATTCGTCCTGCCAAACTCGGGTCAAACGAACTACCGGCACCGGAAGGTGCTCTAACGTTCAAAGTGGAGGAGGAGGCAGTGCCAACGAGCCCAAGATTGAGCACCAACGGCAAGGGCAACGAATCCAAGGAATGGGAACAGCTGCTGGTTCAGCAGCACTAGTAAATCCACAACCTGCGGCACACCTCAACCCACCTGCTCCATCAAAATCCGCATCCGAATCTCCAGTGAAACTGGTGACTTTAAAAACAATGCCGAGCGGGTACAAAACGAAGGATAGCAAGCCCTACGACCTTATCATAAAAAAGGTGGATAGATTCCCAGCAACAATGATAGTGGATGAAAAAAGTAGTGGGGGAACTGGGGTGGATCCAAAATCCAGTGCATTTCAACTCAACAACGAGTTGGCAGCTGGCAATGCTCTCCAAGGAGCTGGTAAAAAGCGGAAGCCAAAGAAGATTAAAACTGACAACAAAGAAAATTCAGTCCCAAACAAAACTTGGCACACCGCCCACCTACTACGTGCTAAAACTGGAGGAAAAGGAGAAAACTACAATTTAGTTCCAGCCACCCGATCTGCAAACGCAATGATGAATAAGCATCATGAAAAACCGCTAGAAGAATTTATGACAGATTTCCGGGGAACATTTCCTAACAGTACAGCAGAAATTGAACATACAGCCAAAATAGTCGAGAGGAAAGTGCGTCTCACAACCGGCGGCGACAAGCCACAACCGGTCAAAACCGCTGGAGTATTTCGGATGGGATATAAGCTCATAGGAGGGAACAAGGAAGAACAAAAGTTTTGGGATGCACATGTGGTCCAAATGTTGAAGCGGAAGACTAGTGGTGGAACCAAGACACACAAGCTCCGGAGGGACGGACGATTAGAAACCCAAATAACCAATCAACAAAAAAGTATAATTTTGACTCCGGGACACAGGGGCTATTTTGACATCGATGATGGATCAACAGAAGACGAATCTGGAGCACCTCCACAACCTCCACAAACGGGACAAGCAAAAAAGCGACCTTATCCAAAAAAAGCTAGCTAGGAAGCACTTTTAGTCGTGGTCCTTCAAGGCACGCTTGAAAAGATCAAGCTCCTTTTGCTCATAGCCAACATTTGACATACATTTTCCCTCCTAATTTAGGTTTTGTCTTTTTTTTTATTTTATTTTATGCGTACAGTTTATCCCCTATTTCCGGAATCCAATTCCTCATTCCGGATTTAACACAATACACAATCTCATATTTACTTAATATGGTCAATGGTCATGTTTATCCTCTTTTCTGCTACTAAAATTACTTGCCATTTTTTTATTGTGAGGTTTGTTAGGAGCGCTAAATTAATTCAATCACAACGAAATACGACAAACTTTACGAGCTTGTAGAGGTGAAAATCGTGAAAATCACATTTTTTCAAAACAAACTTCCAAAACGT
>JAQGBI010000995.1:0-11740 GCA_034698325.1 Sminthurinus elegans | reverse complement strand
GTAAAATAAATAATATATATATTAGACCAAGTTTGTCATGATGGAGTCTTTGTTTGATTTATTTTGACCATTTTAATGGTACAAAATTTGCAAAATAATAATAATAAATTGTACATTTATTTTTTATGCGGTTATTAATTTTTTTTTGTTTTTTAGTTAAAAAATTTTTTTTTTTTTGCATCAAACTTTTGTTTCGTTTAATATTCATCATCATTTTATAAAGTGTGTATGTAATTCTTTGTATAATTTTTTTTTTTTTAATAATTCACACCATCTGGCTAATTATGTCAGTGTCATTTTTATTCTTAATTTATAGTGTTGTTTTGTTTATCTTTGCATAATTTATTTTCAACCTTTGTGTACATGTCTCGTTTTTTATTATTTACAAATGTAAAGAATAAAGTATATGACAAAAAAAAAACTTGAAAACAATACCAAGGACAGTTTTTTTTTAATATTATTATTTTGAATAATCATGATTATTTCAAGGTTATAAAGTTATAAATCTTGTTTTTTTTGCGCATGTATAAGTATTTGAATTCAGTGATTTGAAGGACAAGAAAAGAACACTCTATATTACGAATGGGATTTGTTTTGAAAATAATACATTTAGTTTTCAATTAGACTTGTTGTGTAGAGGTTCATCTACGTGTGTGGTGATTTCATACCTTTTTCTTAAACCTTGTCGTGCTTCATCAAATTTGAAAATTATATACTATTCACAAGTGCTTTAATACAAAGAGGTTAGAAAAAATTTCATAAAATTATAATTGAATTTTAAATTTTATTTGATTTTACTTGATTTATTATACAATTGTCTTGTACCTTTTGCTATCATTTGTTATTTTATTAATTCAATTTGATTTACTTTTATATTTATGGCATAACAATTTATATTTGCGACAGTGTGACATTAAGTGGTAATATTTATCTTGTTTATAGTTGGTTATAAAAATAAAACTCGAAACGGTCATGTCTGGAAATTTGGTAAATGCTCCGGCAAATGCTCAAGCAGATGCTCAAGCGGATGCCCCAGTGGATGCACCTGTGGTTGGAAATGTGAATATTAGAAGGAGAAGAGGTAGAAATAATGCAGGGAACGTCAATCATCGGAGACAGAATAGGGCTGCAAGACGATATAATAACATTTTTGTTCCAAATACTACTACTAATTTTGCTGACACTCGTCAAAATCGACAAAGACAATTTGTAAAACAACGCGGTGTTGTCCAGGCGGCTAGAATAGTTAGAGCACTAAAAGACATTGCTGCAACTACTAGATCTATAATAACTGGAAATTCGAAAAGGACGAAGGGTAACAAGAAAAACAACTCAAATCGACGAGGGTTTAAACGAAAACGTGGAAATACAAATGGGCAGAATCAACAAGCTCAAAATGTACAACAAAATCAACAAGCTCAAAATGTACAACAAAATCAACAAGCTCAAAATGTACAACAAAATCAACAACAAAACGGAAATGTCAACATCAACAACAACAATAACAGGCAAGCCCGACGGGAAGCATCCGAAAAATTACGAAGGGATAAATTTAAACAGCTACAATGGGCTGGATATAATATAAAAGAAAATAGAGGATATGAAGACATTTTGAAAAGGTTCATGAATGATAGTCAGCCGATAGTACCTGGCCGTGCCCGAGTAACTCAATTGAAAGAAAAACTAAATTCAAAGACACTAATGGAATCATTTAGCAGGGCTTACATTATGGCTATAGAAGCCAATTTACTAACCATTGAACAAATGGAAATTATTAGAAATGGATTTCCAATAAGAAACGTAATATGGTCACTATTGGGAAATGTAAGAGCCGAAATGGCACATGATTCAATGCTGGTCGAATTTGTTGAAAATATAATGCTCTATAAAGGTATTATCTATGATATGGGAAAGAAGAGAACAGTTGAGGAGCAGACAAGCATACAAAATGCAGTTGTTGCAAAGGGGGATTTACCCACACAAGAACAGTGGATCCAAGCCGTTGGGTACGGTGTCATGTATTTACAGATGCGAGAAAAACTCGCCGAGTTGAAAGAACGGGATCTGAAGCGGCGACATGGTGGGGATACGCAATGCAGTAAAGCGTTCGAAACAGTTGGAGATGAATGTGGATTATTACCCGCCGTGTTTGTATACAAACAAGCAGCGGTGAGAGAAGAATGTAGTAATGTTTTGGCTCAAATGGAAAGGGGAAAGGTGGCATATCTTAGCCGGATTAATTTATTGAGAATGTTACAATGTCTTCCTTCAAAAGATGATCCCGCGAGGGTGCTGCGTGCAGATTTAAAACAAGTAGACTTAAACTTTAAAATTTATGATGATGTACAGGATCCAGCGGAAAGGGAATATCGAGTTCATCGGCTAGTACATTTTGGAAATTTGGTTAAAAAAGTTGCATATACTGTCCTGTGTGGGAGTGCTTTTGCAAGTACAGGATATGGTAAACTAGTGAATGATATAAAAAAAGATAGACTCACGCTTTCGAAACCCAGTAATGCTCCACGTTGGAGCAGTTGGCAGGCAAAAAATATATCCAAAGGCAGAAATGATCCATTGCCCTTGAATTTACCAAAACCTCCTGCAATTATTGGTAGATTTACTAACCAAGTGAAATCCGGGAAACTGATACTGAATTGGGATAATATCGAGAGAAACTATGTAAAAGTTAAAAACAAGAGGCAACATATTGAACTTGATATCATGGACGGACTGTGTGATGATGACGTTGTTGATTTACAAGTTAATCCTCCAGGCGACGACCCAGCGGATGGTCCACCAGGTCAAGGTGGTGGTCCAGGAGACGATCCAGCGGATGGTCCACCAGGTCACGGTGGTGGTCCAGGTGACAACCCAGCGGATGGTCCACCAGGTCACGGTGGTGGTCCAGGACAAGGTGGAACCAATAATGGAGGAGGGAATGACAATAGAGGCGTTGGATCAAACAATAGAGGTGGTGGATCAAACAATAGAGGTGGTGGAAATACAACATCGAGAACAGTAGATCCAATAAATCAGACTGGAAAAAACACTCGTAATTTTTTATTTTTACATTTCCTTTAGTATTATAATAGAATAACATGACTCATATCATTTAATGTAATTGTGTAATGTTTTCAACAGGAGCCGATAGTGGCAAAAGACAGACTGCTAAGCGCGGAAAACCATTGAAAAAGAATCCAACGGATCTTCGAGACTTGCGAAGAGAAACAGAGAGTTCACATTATGGTTAGTTTCATACAAAAAACACATTGAAAAGTTATAAATTCCTGAATATATTTTTAATTTATAAATATGATATTACAAATTTCATTTTATTATACTTTCATGTAATACGATAGACAATCCAGTTTTGACAGACGAGGACGATGAAATAATGTTCATTGGCTCAGTGGAACGTGCACCAATGGCAGGGATTCCGATAACAGATCCACTCGGTTTGACTTCGTTTCGGTACAAATCAGAATCGACAAATAAAGGAGAAGGAAATGGTGCAACCCCAGTACGACATTTCAAGGATTTGAACTTTAGTGATCATGATGATGATCGTGGTGGAAATATACACAGGCGTCGACAGAGGAATAGTCTGCCATCGTCTTCTACATCTTCATATGGCCAACAACACCAACAACAACAACGACATATAAATCCAAGAGCAACGACATCATTTGCATTAGGGAATGAAAGTTTCATGTCCACTCAAAGTTTTTTTGAAACGCCTCCTGATATGATTGATCAACAAGTTCCAGACACTACAGATGAATTTTGGACAGTGGCTTTTTTGCGATCCGCTATAAAACATTCATTAAGGACAGCAGAGGAAATGGTGTTGGATGTAAAAGTGAGAGAGGAACAAATTCGTCGTATATTTCGTTCAAAGAATGGGAATCGACTAGAACTGAACGTCCTTGCTAAACAAATTCGAGATGAACAGTTGTATATGCAGGGTCGAGTAGAAAGGGCAAGCGAAACGTTAACCGGGTATGAGAATGAACGAAAGAGTTTATTGACAAAGAATAAAAGGAGAAATTCTGCCACCAACATGTCTATTGGAGTTTCCAATGCTGTATGTGTTTGGGCGGAATATGTTACTTGGTTACAAATCGCAGAACGTAAAATCCGATTAATGTTGAGAGCTGGTGGTAGTCCATCTTTATTAGATTCACCAGAAAATATGAGAGCAGATGACGATGATGACATGCTAGATGACGACCGTTCTCCGACTGCCGCTTCTACTAATATGGTAGGCATTGAATTGCCACCTGAACAGGAAGACGACACAGAAGAGTATAATCAAACAAACGTGACTGATCATCCCGTCCTATTAATGCTTCCCAGTTCACTACTCGTGGACAAAATGGCGAGTAATGTACCTCCAGTAGATCATGATACAGATTATCTGAATGAGCTCACAGCTTCAATAGCGTGTACTATACAAGAATCAATTTTAGAGCAAGATGTTGAAACACAACAACAAATCAATGACTATATTGTAGAAAGGGAGACTAGAGGAACAGAAGGAAGGGAAGGAGAGGATCTGGAAGACTCTTTCAATGAAGACGATTTTGTCGGATTTGATGATGATGACGATGATGATAACGATATGGATGATGGCTACAACATTGATGGACATTTAGATGGAGAGTTTTCTTTAACAGAGGAATGTATAGATGATGAATTGATGCCTGAAAGAGTTGAGAGTATGGTTGAGAATGGATTATCCGCAAGTTCGTCAAATATGCAACAGTTACCCAACACACCGTCATCTGGAGCATCATCAGAATACAGAATGCACCAGTGTCCATTATTATATACACCTCCACCACGGAATGAAGAACGGCCAAATAATAATGCCTTACAATATATAAGAGATCCACCTAGGCTCAACTCTCTACCAAATCTACCCAACGAGCGAGTCAGAAATGGAACTGGGTCAACAGCATCAGATCAAGATCGAGAAGAACAAGAGAATGATTCATTCCCTCCGAAGATTCCTACAAGATATTGTATACAAAAGGGTGTGTTACAAAATTTTTATCGAGGAATATTTCCACATGATTTAACCGGTCCACCTCCTAAAAACTGGCCAGTGAGTGAGTCTGCACAATCTCCAGACTCTCCACAACTCTCGCCCCGTACTTTACAAGCTCTAGAATGGGTAGGTGGAATTGATTCGGCAAGTCATACTCCAGTGAGCAGTCGTCATGATGAGTCAGGCACATCGGACCACTTGGATGATGACGTATTTGAGGATGACCATAATGTTGATGGTATAATAAATCATGATGATGAGAATATTGTAGATGCAGAAATGGAAAGGCTAGCAACAATAGAACGGAGATATAATAGGTACAAAGGCTTACGTACGACACAGAAGCGGACCGAATCAATGGAAAGTTTAAAAGCGAGTATTGAAAATGAAGGAGGGTCCAGTAGTAGTACAAGTACATTGAAAGGATCACGGAAAGGTAAAGAGAGTAAAACTGAAAAACAAGAAAGGGAAAAGAGAGAAAAGGAAGAGAAAAGAGCAAAGAAAAGGGAAAACGAGGAACGGGAAAAGAGAGAAAAAGAAGAGAAAAAGGCACAAAAAAAACGGGAAAAGGAAAAAATGGAAAAGTTGAAAAAAAATAAAAAGAAGAAAAAGAGTGGTCAGGATTCTGATGATGACGTTGATCATTCTGATGGTAAAGAGCACAAGAGGAGTAAAGGGGATGAGAAAAAATGGTGAGATGTTTACTTGTTTCTTTACACTTGTTTTTTGTAGTCATGATATTTGTATTTGTAAATATGATCGTTAATGATAACCCATTTTTACATATTGACAGATTTTTTTTTTTTTGGGCTGCCATTATGGGACTAGAAGATGATTGCTTAAAATGGTTGCTACAATTTTTATTATTACCATTATTATTATTAATAATAATTTGTTTTTTTTTAAAAAAAAGCATGTCAATTGAATTTTTTTGAAAACAAAAAAAAAAACAATGGAATAAAATACATGTAAAATATTTCCAATAATATATATATTTTTTAGGATGTCAAGGACTTGAAAAAGATTGAATAATATTTGAATTATTGTATAGTGATAAAAGATGTAATATTATTATTGTGTAAGGGAATTATGATATGATTTTATTTAAATGATGAACTACAAAACAAAAATAAAAGTTGAATAAATATAAAACTTAATTTTAATTATTATAATAAAACTTGAAAACAAAGTACAATAAATTTGTAAATTTTATTGTTGTAAAAAAATTATAATTTATACTTGATATATTATTGCATATGATTTTTTTTTCGTGCATAAAGTAAGTAGTAAATGCATAAAAAACTTGTGAATTTTTATACGTTTCATGGTATCTTTGTTTTTGACATTTAAGTAGAATATATGTAAATTTTAATTTTTCAAGGATATGACATTCAATTATAAAGGAAATTGACTGTTTTTTTTTTAAAAAAAAAACTTTTAAACATAGTTTCTATATCGTTTCTTCTTCTTCTTTTTTATCATCTAGATGTTTCATATATAAACATATACATATATATGGACACGTGCATCATGTGTGTTATGACATGTATTGTGTAACTAGAAGTACACGACTTTGTACGTGGTACTTTAATTTCCGAGTGCATATTTTTTTTTCGTTTTTGGATTCATAACATGTTTTTATTTATCAAAACTAATATACATTATTTCAAGGGCATAGTATGTACGTACGTATTGAGTTGAGCTTTTATGTATTATTTCATCACAAATATATTTACATTCCATGTAGTTTTTTTTGTTCTGCTTGAGGGTTTAATGATACATGTCTTTTTTTTAGATTTGACCATGACATATTTTTTTTGTCGTTGTTGTTGTTGTTGTTTGTATGTAAAGCAATCATATAAAATGAAATATATTATAGTACTCAAATAGGTTTTACAGTAGTTTAATATACATGAAAACTATTTGAAATTAATGGCCTTGTTTTTTTTAATTCTAACCTCAATACTTGATATTTTTCATTATGTTTGAAAAGGTTTAAATAGTGGTGAGTTAGTGGGTTAGTAATTCAGTCGAGTTTTGTATTCATATGAAAAACTCTTTGAATCCTTTTTCTATTTTCATCATTCATTCTTATTTTATTCGTTTGTCTGATACGTGTTTGAATTTGTTTTTACTGGAATCTGTTGAATTTTTTATACTGGTTATTTCTTCTTGGTATATTAATAAAGTTTTTTTTTTTAAGTTTAAAACTTTATATATAACTTTTATTCCGAGTGAGTGAGTGTTCACCATTTATTAATTTATACATATAAAAATATTCTAGTTTCATTTTGTAATTTGTTTATACATTTTTATACAAAGGATAAATGGAAATGTTTTAACATGATCTACATGTTTTGATTTATTTATTTTTTGAAAATTTAATTCATTGTCTCTGTTTTTGATTCTTCTAGGTTGTATATAATGGGTTTTGAGAAGTTAATATTTCATAACAGTCTTGTTATAATTTCGTTATTGTTTTTGCTCAATTTGCCATTAAATGTATTAGGACAGTTGAATGAAACCACCAATAAGGATAGAGATATAAAAGTACACAATAAATCTGCCAATTATATTGAAATAAATGTAGTTCGTTTTTCGGAAGCTGTAGAATTTGAAGAAGTCCATGGAAAGCGGGTATATGAAGGGATCATGGGTATTTTGGTTTACGGAGTTCATGAACCAGTATCTCTCCCTGTGCCGGCATTTATATGTGATTCGACATATGTAGATAGTAAAGATAAGTCATTGTGTAGTCAGTATCCAGACATTACAAAAATGATGAACGTAAATAAAGGTATTTTGAACAGAGAAAATTGGTCAAGAGCCTTGTTAGGACCAAAATTAAAGGATGAAGAACGTAAACATGAAAATACAAATAAAAAACGGCCACAAATTTCAAAACCCTACAGGGGTGAAATTGATGACGTCAATTTAACAACGACAACAAGACGCACAAAAACAACACGTGATCCAGATGCATGGAAAAAATACGAGGTTGTCAGTTGGTTACAATATTTAAATATATCATATAATATTATAATATTGTCCCGGTTTGCCAAATATATATACAAATTTTACAACGAATGATATATATTAGGATGGACTTGGTAGAGGACGACGATCAACAGACGATTTTGAACATGGACTGGATATTGAGTTTCTCAGAGGTAATGGATATGAAGGCATTGGAAGATACAATGGAACCCTATATGAATTTATTTCACCAGAAAATGTATTGGAATACAAAGAACACTGTACGGTAGAAGAGGATGAACTAGGTACATGTGAAGTGTTCCCGACAGATTTAGAAATTTGGGATGAAAATGGACCCAGGCCATTTGATATGGACGAATATTTAAAAGTTGTAGCAGGCACGTGTTCAGAGGATTCGTATAGTGATCATGGATTAGAGGTGATTAAACAATTACGAAATAAACGTCATGCATTTGGTGACATGTGGAACAAGGTTGGAGTTTTTTGCTGTGGAACCGTCGACTACTATCAGTTTCTGAATATGAAAAACATTACATTTATAAATGGGGAAGATATTCAAAAGAATCACGACGGTCTAAAGATGATTGATCACAAAATCATAGAGACAACAAAACAAATTAATACAGTTATAAACACTCAAGTCAAGCTCCTGAGTACAAGCCTAGAACGATTGCAAAACTATACTAGAAATGTTACAGACGAAGCTAGAAACCTGACAAGTTTTTCTGTATATCTTAGTTTGATTACTGAAATTTATCATCTTCAGTTGGCTAATCTAATACGGTGGCAAATGGCTGAAAATGATTGCGATGCTGGTCGAGTTCCAATTGAAGTAAGATTATATTCTTTCATTGTTTTCTAAAAATATAAATATATATATATTATATTTTAATATCTGTCCATTGTGGTTGAAAATTAATAATAATATACAAGTAGAAAAGATTGAAATGTGTGTTTAATTATGTTCTGCGTAGATTATCACAGCATCTCGTAGCGAAACGGATTTTGCAAGATTTGTTGAGGAGGGAGCACTTAAAGGGTATGAACCTGCTTACGAACATGTAATGGAGATTCAAAATTCTAAGCAATTGACCACTTGCAAACGAATGTTTGACGAAGGTAATGGTCGGAAAATGTTGGCTGTCAGAACTGAAATACCAAGCAAGCGAGAAAATTGGACTATAAGAAAGTACACTGCAATCCCTTTCCGTTTTGGAGATGAGATTTGCTCTTTACCATTTTTTAGTTTTTATGCTGCCGTCGGAGAAAAGAGTGGGAATATTCATCATCTTCCAGACACTGCATTTGAGAGTGGATTAGCTGCAAAGGAGTTGATCCGTGTACATTCTGGTAATAGGGTGACGGATTTTTCAAGTGCGTGTGAGAAAATTATTGTGAGTGGGAAGGAGACAACCCTAACGTCGGAAATTTTGGACGTTTGTGGCATGACGTGTGTACCAATAGATGATGAACAGAATAAGGCATTAATATTACAGTTACATGAAAATCGATATGCGGTTGTTAATGCACAAAATATTACAATTATCAAGAATCAAGAAGGTGAACCCAAAACATATGTTCCTAAATACCCGCATGGGACAATCGTGATCACTCTTGATTGTCTCTCTACAATGATTGTTGATGGTGATGAAAGACGGAATGTACAAGCAGGCTGGCCTTGCATGTCGGACGGAGAAAGCAATCATGAACCTGTACATATGATTCCTGCGGGAATTTTTGCAAATGTACCAGCCTTGTATGCAGCCGTGCAGAAATTTCATGGATTTAATACGACGTTTGGTCATACCGAAAACTGTGCGGGTGAGTGTGCAGACATTGAAAATGTTTTAAACTTGCAGTTGAAAAATCTCAATGATATGGTACGATCCGAAATGTATCGGCTCCCAGAACTAATAAAGACACCGTATGGAGGAGGACAGGAGGGTGTAGAATATGCTGCAATGCATAGATATAAAGAATATTTAAAGTATGTGGAAAAGGATAGTAGCTGGAAAGCGTTTTATAAACGCAATTTTAATTGGAAATCTGTCCTCTTGTGGGGTGGGTTGGCGACAGTCGCAGCAATTTTTGTCTATGCGCCATGGATTGTTGAGCCCTTGATATCATTTTGTGAATGTTGTCTCATTGGACCAGTTTTTAAAGCAGTATGGAAATTGATAAAAAAGGTGCCCCGAAAAATGTTTAAAGTATGTATCCGCTGTTGCCGTAAGTGTAAAAGGAAAGACAACCATGCTGATAGTGAGGATAGTGATGACGATATCGAGTACTCGGATGGTGACAAGCCGAGACATAAAAGTGGAATTCCTGAACCTGAATTTGTACCTTCAAAACCACATCGCAAGATACATACAATGCAAAGATTTGATGGAAATTTAAAATAAATCCTTTTTAATTATTATGAGTATATAATGAAAATAAAATGTTAAAATGAAATGGTATTGTAAAAGATGTAGTAGAAAGTTGACATTTTACTAGCATACAGTATATATATATATGTATATATATAAAGAACTGGACGTTTTTTTTTTATAAATTTGGATTTGGGTTTTACAAAAGATAAATTAAATAATAATTATGTAAAATAAATATGTATATTTATATATAATTTCCCCCTCTTTAAAATATTTTTACTTTATTAATAATTTTAATTAATTAATTATATTGTAAATAATAAACATTAATAATAATAAATAAAAATTGATAATGATGATTAAATTTGGCATGTTTATTTTCGAGTATTGTGTTTTTTTTTTTGGTCTTTCTTGACGATTATCGTATTCCTTTTTTGTTTTATACTATTTACATGAATATAATATGAATGGTGATGACGTTCAATGTATACGTTTTTTTTGTGGATTGTATAAACTAAACGAACTTGGTATTATTTATAAAAGAATTACAAATTATATATAAATAAAAATCAACTTTTGTATAATTCTAAATTAAATAAATGATGATCTGAAGATGACACAGAAATCCAAACATGTTATACACATAATTTACACATAAAATCTCTTAGAGTATATAAAACATTGAAAGAGGATTTTAAGAATCAACAAATCCTAAAGGTTCATGCTAGAAAATAAAAGACGAGATTTATATAGTGCAAAAGGGTCTGTAGCAACACTACTCCAGTTATTTTTTTTTAAACAAAAACTTTTGAAAAAAAATAAATAATAAAAACTCGGTGTAACCGAGTGCTTTTTGTATCATATCAATTTTTTTCATTCATTTTTTCTGTAGACCGTCATGATTTTGTTGATTTCTCGATTTTCACTTGCCATCTTCCATCTATAGTATATATGTATTCCAAGTAAAAATTTTAAAATGAACCATTTGATATTAAAGTAAATAATTATTACAAGTTTATCTTAATTGGGAGTCAAAAAACCTACATTACATGAATAAATCATATAATCATTGGTCATATTATTATTAATGAACAGTTAATAAATTACGAAAAAAAATGACAAATTTTTTTTATATTAAATAAATTTTATTTTAATATTTTATATTTAGAATCATTGTTTTAATAATTTGAAAATTTTTATTTATTGATTTATTTGTTTATACCAAAACCATGAATAGAAAAATTTATATAATGTGTTAAACTTTTAATATGTTATTTAATCATAATATTTTTCACAAATTTGGGCAGAACAAATTATGTTT
>JAQGBI010000994.1:0-11743 GCA_034698325.1 Sminthurinus elegans | reverse complement strand
GAGGATGAGGATGATGGAGGAGTTGAAGAGGGAGAAGTTGGACATGGTCGTGAAACTGGACAACTCCGATTAATGAAAGAAAGAGATCGTGACAAAGACAGAGAACGGGAAAGAGAAAGGGGAAAGGAAAGAGTTGGTGAGATGGGTGAGGATGATGATGATAATGATGAAGATGACAATGATGATGGAGATCGACCAGGTTCAGATGATGATAGGAGATCACCCTATAATAACAATAATAAAATGTCTTCTCTTCATCAACAATTCAATTTGAGTATGGGGATGAATATGAAAATCCCACTTGGTCTACCACAATTGAATGAAACAACATGTCAATTCTGTTTTCGAGAATTTTCAAATAAATCCCTCCTTCGATCACATATAATGAAAAAACATCGTCTTCTTTTACCCACATTTCCTCCATTTATGCTACCATTCCATCCCCAAAATTCCACTGGTTCACAGGTATATGATGAAAATCAAACAGAGGGTGAACAAGGACCTACTGTTGGAATGGATTACAGTGGACTCGCTGCAACCGCAATGATGATGGGACTAAGTGGTAGTGCTATGGGAAATGTTGGTCAAGATTCAGAAGCGAAAGACAGTGGTAAAGACAGTGGAGGAGAAGTGGATTATGAATGTACACAATGTGGCCGATCCTTTCAAACCATTTATTTACTTCGAATGCACAAATCATATTTTCATCCTGAATCTGATGACATGTCTGATATTACTGCGGTAAGTAAATTCTATTATTATTATTCTAGTTATTTCAATCTATTATCTAATATTATGTGTTTCATATTGATCCCTTAGGATATCTAATCTAGCATCTACCTTTTATCATAAGGCATACGCACATAAAATTTTGAGCTTCATATTCAAATCGACCATTGTTTTATTTATTCATTATTGTAGGCTGCAGCTGCAGCGGTAACAAAAATGGAAGAAAATTCTGATATTGAAGAGAGTGATACAGCTCCTGCTTCTGTACTACCAAATCAAATGACAGATTCTGACAATAATAATAAAATAATGGGAGGAAGAATCCCTGGATTAAAAAGTCAAGATAGTGACCGTGAAAATGACCAAGATATGGAACAGGGTGATGACAATGATAATGATAATAACAATAATAATAATGAGGATGAAGAAGAGGAAGAAGATGAGGAGGAGGAAGAGGCAGAAGCTGCCACTTCTGATTCAGATGATCTTCGTAGACTTCAAACCATGATTATGGAATTAAATCGAGTTTCTTCAGCCAATCCACCAGCTTCCTGGAGTCCACCATTAGATTCGGCAAGAAGTAATAGTCATAGTAGTCAAAGTCGAAGTCCAGCCATAAATAGTAGTAGTAGTAATAATAATATGACAAATACAACAACAGCAACAACTACTACTCCTACGATGAGTTCAGGAATGACTAATTCAACAGCATCTATATGTCCAATGTGTTCCAAAGAATTTTACTCTGCATATTTCCTTCAACAACATATGCAACAATATCATGGTAACAACAACAACAACACTAACAGTAATGCAAATCCAAATAGTGGTAATGGAGGAGATGGATTAAAAAGTGAATCACCAGATATGCAACTAATTTCTAATATGAATAAGAAAATGTTGAGTGGAGAACCATTTGAAAATAATAATTCCATTTCTCGTCTTCATCTTCCTCATCAACAAGGGAAAGATAAAGATAAATATGGAAAGGATTCAGAATCTTTATCTGGTCTTGATAACATTGGAGGAGGAGGAATGGGAAATCCTCTTAGTTCCGTTTTAGGACTTGGATTAGGAAATCCTTCATCATTTTTAACTCCTTCTGCTGGACATAAATCATCCTCATTATCATCATCATCATTGCTGACTTCACCATGTAAAGGAGATGGTATGAATACATCAACAGGAAGTGGAGGTTCAAATAGTGGAAAGAGACCAAGTCCATCATTGAGTCGAAGTTATTGTACCATTTGTCATAAGGAATTATGTAACAAATATTTCATGAGAACTCACATGTTGAAAATGCATGGAATTAGTATTGAAAGTAGTACAGGTGAGAACAACAACTCTTTCTTTTTTTCTTTGATGTTTGTATTTTGTATGTATTCATTTAGAGGAAAAAGAGCATATAGGGTTGTATAGTTGTGCTCTATTTTATTATCTCAAAAAAAAAAATAATGCTTTAAAAAATACTTTTATTTTTATCTTTTTGCATATATATATAGGACTTGGAGGAGTAACATGTGACATTTGTCATAAAGAATTATGTTCAAAATATTTCCTCAAAGTACATAAACAAAATACACATGGAATTGTTGACGATGGACAATCACCACCAAATCCATCAACTCCAGGTCCAATGGGACTCTCACTTCCCCTTGGACCATCCTCATCCCCTTCAGATGCTTCACGTGAAAGTCCGAGTTTATCCTCAGCTTCAGCAATTGGTGCAATGGCTGCATCTGCACAAGGTGATTTAGTTCCTCTCCTTTCAAATAATCCAATGGATTTACAAAGTCGATACTTTTGTCACTACTCTGAAGTTTGTCCATTTTGCGGCCGTCGATTTAGAAGTGCCAAATGGCTCAAAACTCATTTACTTGCAGATCATGGTCCAGAGGGGAAGGAAAGATGGAAAGCTATTGAAAAATCTCTACAATTACAACAAAACAGTTTGATTGGCAGTGGTGGACTTGGTAGTAGTAGTAGTGGTAGTATGAATAATACTAGTAGTAGTAGTAATCATCCCACTTTTTCATCGAATAGAGGACGACCACCTTCAAAATTAGGTGCAAGTTCCACTTCAGGTGGAGATAGAGATAGAGAAAGAAGCTTTGGTGGCAGTGGTGGTAATAATAATAGTAGTATTATTACGGCTCATCATACTAGTAGTAGTAGTATAAGTGGGAACGGTTCATCAAAATCTGGACAAAAATCCTCATCCTCATCCACCTCTTTATCCAAACCACCTGGTACATTTAGTACGAGTAACCAGAAAAGTGGTAGTAATAATAATAATAATGGAAGTAGTGGTCAACTATCTAGTTCTACTTCTGGAGGAAATCCTGGGAATAAATGTGCCCTTTGTGGTTTCACTACACTGGACATGGACATCATGAAAGTTCATTTGATTAAAGAGCATGCAAGTCAATTAGCTGGAGCAGATCCCACAGAAGCAAATCTAAGTCTAAATCTATCATCTTATCATCAAGATAGTCAACAACGTGGAGTTGTATTAGATCCACTTACCCTCCTATTTCAAAAGATGGAAGGAGGTACAAATAAAATGTATCGTTGTGCATACTGCCCTTTTACAACTTCTCTCCTTGTCTATTTGTATGCACATGAGAGGACTCATCAACATCAACAACAATCTGCAAGTTCACCCAAAACAAATTTAAACTCATCCGATATGCAACAGCAAGGAGGAGGATCTACATTTCAATGCCCAATATGCTTTCATACATTCCAACAATTAGAAACATTCCAACAACATTTAATTGGTCATCAAATGTCTGGAGTTCTTGCTCCCTTCTCTGCACCTTCTAATAGTGGATGTCTTGCATTTCTCAATAATACAAACAGTAATAATAATAATCCAGAAAGTCCTACAAGTTTAGAACAACAACAACAGCAGCAACAACAAGCTGCACTTGCATCCCTCTCCCTACCACTTTTAAATGGAGCCATGACTTCATCCGGAGATAGTTTGTATTGGGCTCTTAAAAATTCAGGAGCTTCTCTTGGTTCTAGTTTAGGACTGAGTCTTGGTGGACTTGGACAAGGAATGACTAGTAGTAGTACTAATAATGGTGATGGAGGAGACATGAGAGGAGATCATCATACAAGTTCTAGTCCAATGCTGTTGGATGGGAAACAAATGATAAAGAAGGAATCATCCTCATCACCAGTGAATATGGCCATGTCCATGAGTATGACAGGTGGTTTAAATCCTATTCTTCCAACATCTTTATCCACTGAAATTCGTGGAGGCGGAAGTCATCAGTCTGGTCAAAACCAAAACCAGAGTCAAAGCCAAAGAAGTCACAGTAATAATAATAGTAATAATGAAGAAGATGAGGAGGAAGAGGTAGAACAATGTGATGAGGACGAAGAACATGGGAATAAAACAGTCAAAGGACAAAGGACCATAGGAGAAAAAACAGGGAAAAGAAGAAGAAGTCAAAGTGTAATGGACGAGGATGATGAGGATGAAAATGACGAGTCTGTTCTTTTGATCTCTTCAAGAGTAGTAGGGAAGAGGAGGAAACGAGGAAAGATTAGCAGTTTCCGATGTTCCTTCTGTCAGATGACTTTCCCATCTAGATTCGACTGTTCCACTCATATTGAACAAAGTCATCATTCCGTCCGAAGGAGGAAAAAGAAAAGAAGCTTCCGATGTCGTAAATGTAAATTCACGAGTAACCGCTACCAAAAACTTGTCATCCATAATCGTCTCCACCATTCGTCCTCTCTTCGCGGTTTTCAAGTAAGTAAAAAAAATAAAAGAAATAAATGATCCTTACACTCTTACACATTCACATTTCACATGACTCCTATACTGTGTTTTCTACTGTATTTTAGTTTATATTTGTGTGGTCATTGTCTATTCATTTTACCAAGTCGTTAGAGAGAATGTATGAGCAAAAACTTAAACAAAACTCACACGACAACGGTTTTAGCATCTAAAGTCAGGCTACATGTTCCAAATTTTTATCTTTTATGTATATTATACATGCATACATATATGGCACATATATATCATAGAAGTATTCATTCAAAGCATGTAGTGTGAAACGACAATATATTATATTCTTTCTCATGTTTAGTTCACATTTTCCTATTCATACTCCATCTAAAACAAGAGGCAGTTTATTTCCCCATTAGAAAACGAAATACTCATTCATCGTACATACAGTATTCAGTGTAAAAAAACAGAATAATCATTCAAACTCGAGTTGAGGGAGTCGAAAGACAAAATCAATAAAATAGAATTTCTTAAACCTTTTGTAATACGTACATATGTATATGTACTTGAGCTCATTGAAACTAGAAAGAACAAGCATTGAGAATCCTATTATTCTCCAACGTACACGTATATACCTACGGAGAGGAACAAGAGTCTTGACTTGAGTCTTGAGTCTTTTAGAGCCAATCACTTATCATCAACGACGTGTTTAAAAACTCAAAAGGCTTCAACAACTTTTAAATGTGACTAGTGACAAGAGCAACTTTTAGGGTAGCTCCATGTGTCAATTTTTTTTAAAAAAAAAAAATTAAAAACAGAAAGTTATTTTTTAACGTTTTGAAAATTGTATACATGTCAGTACAATCATGGCACATTTTGTAGGAAAAAAAGTATAAAATTTCATAAAATTGAAATAAAAATTTAGAAAACATGTTCAAAAAAATCAAGTATTATTTTTCCTGCTAAGAAAAGTACACATAGATACATATTACATGTATTTCAAGAAATAGCAAAATGAAAATGTTCTATTTTTCAAAAACGAAATTCAGAACTATGCTGTAAGCATATATTATACAATAAAGTATTAGAGTATCAATACAGCTCAATCTCATTAAGATTCATCCTGTAATAATGTGAATATATATTGTATAAAGTTTACTCAATAGGTTATGCATGTATAAGCAAAATCCTTTATTAGTTTTCTTTGCCTTTATAATATATTATACTTACACATGAGATTTTCTACATGATTACATACAACTATACAAAACTATACGAATATTCGGCTGTCAAAGTTCCATTTATACTTATACTATAGGCACAAGAAAAAGAATAAAAATCCATTCACAATAGAATCATATAGGTACGCTAATTTCAAATGCTAAATACTATAATAGGAGAAGAAAAAGAGAACGAGAGTTTTGTTGTGTGTGTGTAAGCCTATACATCTACTTTTATTGAACTATATTATGTATTACTGTACACTGTACATTACACATTCTCTCTGTCTTTTCTGTGTTACCTTTTCTCAAAATTATTTTTCTTTGTAGATTACCATTCTTACCTTTATTGGCTTACTTTTTATTCTCCTTTCAATACTCTCTCTCTCTCTCTCTTTCCTACTTGAATACTTTGACTTTTCCGCTTATTATACCTTGTTAGTTTTCCCGTATGTACATTGTACTCACATTGTACTAGTATATTAAATACCTTTTCAAAACCCTTTTTGTGTGCTGGTACGGATTTATTTATTTATGTATTTACTTTTTGTAGTTTTTTTTTTATCAAAGCATTAATATCATATAAACGTATTGAACTGACTTTGGTTGTTTATACTCTTTCCTCATCATTTTCTGCAGTATGGCTTTATCCATACCTACAGCAGTATAGCAGATACAATTTTACATTTTTTTAACAATGCTAATAATAATAATAATAATAATTCTACGTCGATGTTACGAATATAAACAGCTATTATAGAATATGCGATGAAAAATTCAAAATTCTAAGCTTATATAGTTAATTGGAAGTAAAAAACTTTGAAAAGAAAAAGTTTTTACATTTAAAATACAAAATGAGTAATAAATGGGTGGTGAAAATTGAAGAAAGCTACTTAGTATAGTTATCTGTTCAGCAATAGAAATATAGTGAAATTTACACCGTTACTGTTTTGGTGTTGAAATGGTATTTTAGATTTTTACAATGAGCTTACTGAAATCTAATTGTAACTTGTAAGTTACAAGTTGTACGTTACATATTACAAATTCAGGTACCTGTATGACGGATAAGTACAAAACTTACACACCAAACACATGCACACACACACACACATGGTTTTCATATATGTAAAGTTGATACATGATGATAATATGAATACAAGAGAATTGAATGCTAGGTAAAAATTACAAAAGGGAAGTGTGGAAGTTTAAGTGAATGAACCTATGAGACCCCAGAGTGTTTTTATTTTTCAATGGTGTCCCATTCACAGGGTAAACAGTTTTCAATATGAACCTAATTGGATTTCAGAAACATTCAAGATAATCTCAGGGGCCTTGTAGAATGGTTCATTCTGGGTCCTCCATATGGCTGTATCTTAGTGTCTTACTACACATATTTTTAGTTAAAATTTCTCCACTGTGTCTCACATAATGTTATTACATATTCCACCTCTTTCTTAAAGTACAAATACACAACGAGCCTAATAGTATGAAGAAGGAGAAAGAAAGAAGGAAGGAAAGAGCACAGGTTATACATGCACAAATGAACTTTTAAAACATGGAAACATGTACGTAATATTCCACCAAAAAAAATTCATTATGTATCCTCAAAGACTTGTTCTAAAGCTTGAATAGTCAAAAAGCCAAGCTGAAAGATTTTTCCATGGTCCCACGTAATTTTATGAGGCATGTATGTATACATATATGAATGCCTGGACTGTTGGCCATTCTTTTCATCGTCAATTTATAATAAAAACAGGAAAATTGGTTATTACGGACAAAAAACGTAACACGTGTGCATGGAGGTTGTGTATATGGTACATACATACAAACATACATACATGGTTGATGTTAAACTAAAAGTATAACGTATTAGTTAGTTAGTGATACGGTGTAACAAAGGAACAATTTAAAACAAAAAACAAAATAATACAGAATATTAAATGTTAAATGGATACTTTGCACATCCTCAGTTACTTGACCCAACACACATAACATACATAATATCCGTGTATTTACACAAAGATATAGCACACATGTGAATTTCTCTCTCCATACTTTATAAATGTGTACATGTACAATGTACATACATGCAATGTGCTCTGCGTGGATGGCAAACGGTAAATAGTAACAACTACTAAAAGGTAGATACATGTGCCAGAGATTCATAAAACAACATTTAACATTTACCTTAGTTTCGTAATAGTAGCCGTTTAGAAAGAAGGGTTTCAAAAAAAGAAAAGAAAGTGTATAATATAGGAAAGTTTTAGGAACGACTTTTCCTTCAACACTTTTCTTAGACATATATATACTTTCTTCTTTCGGAAGTAATATCATCAGTGTCTCTATTCTGAGCCGTGTAGGGGGAAACGAGCAAATCCAATCTCATTTTGAGTATTAAATAAAGCTGTTATTTGTCCCATAAAGGTATTTACACGAACCTTATATGGCTGAGTAATAGACGAAGAACATACAATTAAATTTAAAATTAAGAGAAAGAATATGTCTAGGGACCATTTTACAAAATTTACATTTCACTATTAAACACGATTCTGACTGAAATTTTCTCCATGTTACGGGTATTAGACAGGAAGAAGAATACACGAAGAAAAGAACTATATTGAACAAAAAAAAAGGCCTTTTAAACTTTACACAAGGGTTCTCATATCTTGTTTCTGTGTCTTTTTTTATTCATTCTTATTTGTAATATTTTTTTTACTGTATTATATCTATTTCTCAAGCATAAACTGATAAATTTTTTAGTGCTCGTTTTTTATATCTGTTAGAACTGTGTGTATAGAAAACTTAAAGTCAAACTATTCTGTTTCATACCAAAAATATTTATAGTGGTTGTATATTTACATACATAATATAACCACCCATCGTGAAAAAAAATACAGCAATGCTTTTAGTAGTAGTTGCACGTTTATGTTTTACTTACACACAGTATTGCTGACATACATGCATACTTTCTTGGTATAATAATATTATGTTGTATGTTATTAGACTTGCGTGTTTAACTCATGAAAAACCTAGATATACGCCATGCACATATAAGTTTTGATTTACAACATTAAGGATTTATAACGTGTTTAATGTGGCAAACTTTTCAAATTTTTCAGATGAGCAAAGATGAAAGTATTAGAGGAGGAAGTAGACTGATGAGTTGGAATAAGTTCAGTGACGAGGGGGACATGCGACCGGGAACCGGAATTTCAAATCTCCTTCCTCCTACCCAAAGTCAAAGGAGAGGAGCAAGCTCCTGGAATTTAGAATCATTGCCACAGGGTCGTGCTATACCTATACCACCAGCCGTTTTAGGAGAGTATATGATGCAAGGATTCCTTTTATCCTGTTCTAATACGAATGATGACGAGGAAGAACAAGAATTATCGACTGAAGAAGGTACAATGAAAACCCGAAAAGGTCAACAAAATACTTTGTCTGATGCTCCTTTACCTCCTTCGACCTCTAATACTACTACTACTACTACTACGTCTGTTCCACTTGATAAAACAAATGCAGAGGGTACTGAATCAGAAAATAGTGAAGGAAACATAGAGGCTTTAAAGAATTCAGAAACAGATCCGGGTTCTACTAATAGTACCGGAGTTGAAGGTGAATCGTCTGTAAATGATGAATCCATCCAAAATAGTAAGATGACAGCAATGACAACTGCGGCAACAGTAACAACAACAACAAATACTGCTGATACTTGTGCGGCTACTACTTCAACTACTACGACCGGTACAATAGCAACACCTTCACTTTCAAATCAAAACCAAAGAAATATTTGTGCCAACTTGAACAGTACACAGGAGTTATTCGTCCCAACATTGGTTTACCTTCCAGTTCGAGAAAAGGTTAGTCATTCCTTGCGTGTTTCGTTCTCACTAACGCCCACATCCTAAACTATTTTGTGACATTTTCCTACTACTACGAAAACATACATACAAAAAAAACTAAGTAAACTTGAACAACAACACAAAACATACATGTTTATACATTTTTACACTACGTAAAATAATTAACAAATAGCATGATAAACATTCTAAAATATCACATCAACATAATAATTACGATGAAAATCTACGAATAAACCAACAACTATTATCACATACTTTCCAAGAAATCATGACAGCTAAGTAAATTTGTTCCAATGAATGTTTTAAAACATGTTACAATTTACAATCTATGATGTACATGGATGAAATTAAAAAATCAAAATGTCAGTAGAGAAAGTCAACCAATCAAATAATGTACAAAAGACTTTAAGTAAAAAACAAAAACAAATATACTACTACGAAAAATGCTAAAGGCATAAAAAAAGTCAATAACTTTTAGTATGATAAATATATTAAAAGGCGAAGAATTTTATAGTCACACACAGGATCATTCTGAGAATAAAACCTTAAGGAGATGAATGATGATTTTATAATAATAATAATGATTATAAGGATTATTACGAGTTGTTGCGATTTACCCCAACCCCCTTCAAATAATAGTGTACTGTAAATAATAATAGCTAACGTACTTATTTAGTATTAAATATATACATAAACTATAAAGTATTATAATAATGTGTAAAATTAGGTACGACAAAAGTGTAGCATCACTTTCTATAAAATATACTATAATATTTCTAGTCGAATACTTATTTATCATTTATAATACAACCACAATATTGAAGTATAAAGCGTCAGATTCACGCTGGAGATACACTGATTTATATAATGATCAGCCCTATAAAATACTAATATATATGTATTAGTAGTGAACTACACCATTGTTTAACATACCTAAAAATAGAAGTCAAGTATATTTTAACGAATAAATACGTCAACTACACATATAAAAAAAGTATTATTATTAAACTCGGAATAAATTAATTATGATAAAAAAAAACTACTAGTCTGTAACGAATGAGAAGGTATTATATAGATATATATTTGTTAATGTTCTATACAAAAGTTATTGTTGTTTTTAGATAATGATAAAAAAAACAACAAATTGTCCAAGGAGAATGGAGACAAAAAATCTAGTGAAAATTTAAGTGTAATATTATATACAAAATCCTAGTCTTAACTTAATATAATAAGGTACGAAGATATTTTAAAAAGTAGATAAGATGTATAATATATAAACATATATTATATATTTGACATATATATTGAGCATAACAAGTCAACATGATTGTAAAATATACTAGTCATAGTTTTGGTTGTCAAGTTTTTACGGTACATAGCCTCAACACTATATATTTCATTAAATTAAACAATAGGCCAAGTATATAGTAATAGTACTATTATATTTATAGCATTGTTGTTACACTGCTAAACACCTATTGTGTTAAAAGTATTATGCATGCAAGCAAGTAAAATATACATACAAGCATTGAGAAGGCAACCATAATATATGTTAGGGAAAATAAAGAGAAAAACACGTGGATATAAAATAATATTATTATAATGTATTAGAATCAGGGATTACTATATCTGTCAATACAGAACAGTTTTTCACTTCAGTGTACATAAATATGTATAATGTTGAAAATTAATGGTCAGTATACGGTCATTCAGTCTACATTGTACATACTACATTCACTATAGGTTGAGGATACACAATTCGAAATGTATTTTACTCAGTCTGAAGGAAATAGGAATTCAGTATGAGTGAAGGTGAAAGTTTAAAACTTATTGTATATTTTATATATGAAGAAATTTCTACTGAATAGATATTATTTACAATTTTTCGAATGGAATATGATTGAAGTGTATCCTTTACTGATCTATTTTACACAAGCGTAATAGGGCAAATGAAAAGTATAACGAGTAAATTCCTAGCCACTATAATTGTACACATTGCATTGTAAACTTTTCTTGTTGTATACATACATTAATGTATTCTTTGTATGAATAATATAAATCATCATTAATGTATGAAAAGGTGATGAAAATACAATGCACTGAAGTACAGATGAAGTATAAATATAGCGTAAAGAAGACAGAATGAAATCATTACGGCTAACTATATTAGGAATACATATGTA
>JAQGBI010000993.1:0-11746 GCA_034698325.1 Sminthurinus elegans | reverse complement strand
ACGTGAGGAAATGGGAGAGCCGAAAAGAGATGCACAGAAAATGTGAAAAGAACTTGTTTTATTTCCTCTCACAGCCAAACAGACCAACTCTGATGTTCAATGCAAACCAAATCCAGAGATCTAAACAAAATTGTACACTGTATACGCTCAATTTTCAACTCAACTCATTGGAACTTAATTCAATGCAAAATCAAAGTCAAAATACACACACACTCAAAATCGATCTAGCCCATTTCAATTCAGTATTAAGTCGGTTTGACTAAATATTCTTCAGTTATCACGTTCTTTAATTATCAAGATACTGCATTTAGTAAGACAAAATAAAATTTAGCTTTGCAGTCCGTGCGAAAACTGAAAATTGAAAGGGACGTTCATTTTGAATCACATTACTGGATGCTTGATGGCGTTTGTTTTTGTTTTTTAAGTGATGAGCTCGTGGATTAATCATTATTGCGTAATTTTCGTTGATAAAAATAAATTCAACAGCGTAGTTATTTTTGGTGAATAACCAAGTTTTAGTTATAGAAATTAATTGGTTGGCGTTTACTTTTGCGTTTCCGCGTATGCTGTTGGTATTTGTATAAAATCTACATGATGCTCATCCACTTTTGAACCAGAAAAAAAATGAGCGGCGTTCAACTATGGCACTGAAATTTTCAATAATAATGGTCTTGTAGTCTTCTTGATTGTTTTAAAGCAAAAATTAATGCGAGTGCTAGCCAAATTCAATGTTTGTCAACAAATTGTATGATTTTGATAAATTATCAGGGCGACGTTTCGCGGGAAGTGGGCGAGCATTTTGGTCGAGCTCGTAGTGCGGCATGTTCCAACGACAAAACATCAAAGAGTAAGCCCATTTTTCGTTTATTTATGATGAAAAATGAAAAAATACAAAAAATTCTAAAATATTAAAGTTTCATACCAATTGCCGAAATGACAGAGAATTTTAATGAGAAAGAAAACTAATCGTTCATGAGTGTTTTGTGAGCTTTTTGAGTTCATGAATTTAAAATACTTTGACGCCGTTTTCATTTTTTGTGACGAGTTTGCTGGGTTGCAGTTCATAGATTGATTTGATCCCTGCATGTTCAAAATGTTCATTGAGAAATACAGCCATCTACAAAATATTAGTTTTGTATTAGATTTTCCAAATATTTCCTTTCTTTTGGTTTGGACTCAAATTGTGGGGGTTTAAAAATGAACTGCTGCTTTCTCTGGTAAAAGTTACAAATCGTGTTGAGATGTATAAAACTGTAATTAAATCAGCGGTCCGCGTTCCAATGGAACTTTGGTGTGGGAACTTGAGGTTCTGATAGGACCCAATTCCCCAGTAAAACAAGCTCAATAAGGGTTTTTGGGTACTCTGTTATTACCCCCTCATGAATCATGATTCATTTCATTTCCAGAGAACTGTTCACGTTTTTTACCTGCCGTTGGATTTATTTGTACCTGCCTTCTAAAGGACTATTTAGTACAGTCACACGTGTCCACCGTCAAACCTTTAATGAAAACATACATGCTGAAACGAACTGCATTTCATTTTTCAATTAATCTCTGCCTTCAAACCAAATCGATTAATCAATTTTACTCATGACTTGTCAGATGTCACTTGTAAAGTGATAACAAAAATTACACGTCCAAAAATGTATTATTGTTTAGAGTTTTCTAATCAAGGCCCGTATGAAAATGGACAACCAGAATTCTGCCAAATTTTTAGTGACATTGGCATAAGTAAAAATCAACGAGGACCATCAAAATAAAAAAACAAAACGTTTAGTCAAAAATTGTAAAAGTTTGTCTTGAAACATAAAAAAAACTATATGCAAGCATTTTACCAGTCGATTGTATTGTAATCCCCTTTTAGAAAATAAAACATATGCAATATGCATACTGAAGAGTGATTCATTTCATGGGGAGTCTGTGTGACATTTTGATGCGGAGACCACTTTTATAATACATTTTATTACTGTTATAACATGTTTTGCTGATTACCAATTTTTTTTATCAGTTCGACGGGACATTTAGTCAGAAATTTTAATAGTGGAGATTTCATTGTAATTTGTATTTGAACAAGGAGACGGTAAATTTCATAATATTCATTGAATTTCATCCCAGCTTGACGTTCACTATTTTGAAATAGGGTCGGAATGGCGAAATACATGCTATTTTGTTTTCTCGTTAATTTCAGCTTGTTGGGTAATTTTTCAAAGAATTTGTAAAAATATCATAACCTATGAAAAACATTAAAAAAGAAGGGTTTTAATCATTTCAAAAGGGGTCGAAAGTTCCAGTTTATCATGCGGTGGCGTTTTGGAGACGAGTCGAGGAACTCTCGAGTATTCAGTTCCAGATGAAGAAGCGCCACCTGAACTTTGTCTTTGGATCATCAAACTGCCAGCGCCCTCTAGCAGCATCCGGTTTCAACTAGACCAAATTCCAGAATCAAGTCACTTGAGTCTTTATCCACAAGGAGGTCAAGCCGCAGGTCAAATCACCGTCCTCCCAATCAGGTTCGACCTTTGACCTTTGACCTTTTATTTGATTTGAAATAAAAGATATTAACTTGACTTTGATATTGATTTTTCATATTTCAAAGTTTGACGAGTCAAAATGTGACCTCGACCGTGGAATCAAATTCTCCGAACATGATTGTCGTCTGGAGTCTTCCGTCGACCTCCAATTCAACAGAGATTCAACTCAACTTCAACTGGAGCAGTCTCAAAGGTCAAGATCAAAATGGAAGCAGAAATGAGAGTGATTTTGTGGGCGGTGTAAATTATGTGGAGGCATCTCGCGGGAAATTCACTTGGGAGGACGCGGGACTTGAGCAACAAACGCTCCTCTGGGTTTTGAACAGCAACTCTGATACTTCACTTCAGCTTCAGATGGAGACAAACTTGGAGCGATGTGACCTCGTTGACCCCTGTCTCTGCTCTTATTTCGGGGTTTACGAAGTCTACGACAACTTTCTGCGCATCGTCACCACGTATGAAAATAATCTTGTATTTCATTTTATTTAAAAGAATAGAGGGAAATTTGAAATATTTTCTATTTTTATTTGAACAGTGAATGTAGTCGAACTTCCACATCCAATTTGAGAGACGTTCGACCGATTCTCCTTGCGCTGGCATTTGTGAATCCACAGTATCGAAATGAGGGGAATCGCATCAGCTTGAGCTGGAGAAAAGAGACTGCGGAAAATTCAAATTTCACAACAACAACAACGACAGAAGCGCCGCCAACAACTTGTAAGTTTTCCCGCTCTCATGTTGACGTTTTATTGTATGTAAAAAAGAGCGCCATAAATCGTTAAAATTAATTTTTTATTTCACATTATTTTCTACAGGTTCTTCAGGGCGCTTCAGAAGTTGTGCTGAAATTCAGAGGGAAGTGAATGTTTCTGGAGTTCAAGCGTGCGCCATCTATCCTTTTGGATCAAATTCATCTGCTGTGGAAGTTCAGTGTGACTTTGAGACGGACGGCGGCGGTTGGACGGTCATCCAAAAGAGGGAAAAGGGGCCAAAAGAAGAATTCTACAGAAACTGGGCTGATTATGTTGAAAGATTTTACGGGAATGAAAGTGAAGGCGCCAGTGGGAATTATTGGATTGGACTGGACATAATTCATGCGCTGACTAATCAATCCTCGAACCAGTCACTTCGTATTGACCTCGAAGACTGGTACAACACCACCAGATTTGCCCAATATTCCTCATTTTCCATCGGCAACTCCAGCACCAATTACACGCTGAATGTTGGCGGATATTGGACAAATAGCAGTGCTGTGGATAGTCTGGAATATCACAACGGAATGCAGTTTTCAACACCGGACAGGGACAACGATGCTATTGGTGGTTACTCTTGCTCGGAGGGGCACAAAGGGGCCTGGTGGTACGTTTCAAAACTAGTTATCATTGTTTCTACAAATGTTTTGGTGAAATGTATTTCGAGCTAATTTCTCCTTTCTTTCTGTACAGGTACAATGCCTGCTACCATTCAAATCTCAACGGCCTCTATTTAAATCCATCTGTCGACGTGTCAGACGATCCTCAAACTGGAATCCAATGGACAAATTTCGGAACAATAAACACTGTACAGAAAACGACGACCATGAAAATCCGTGATGCAGATTTTCCAAAATCCCTTTCACTCGGCTAATCCTTTAACTGTTCAAGTCGAAAGAAAGGAAACCCGCCAATTTGTACAGAAACAACAGATGGAAATTTTTCGAGCTGCAGCTTTTCCTCTTTGGATTTGAATAAAAATATTTTGGTGCTTCTTTACCTTTAATTATAATTAATTTCTATAGTTTACTTTAGTTATTTTAACATTTGATACAATAACTCCACAATAAAATCATATGAGAACAGTACAAAATGGTGAAAAAAGCCCCAAGCTTGATTCATAAAATCAAAGATGGCGTTACCATCAGCCAATGTTGAATGTTGAATCAAAATGACTCAAAGGGAGTTGATTCAAATTCAATGGTTGATGGTGTTGATGAAATTTCATAAATAGACAGAGGCCAGTAAAAATACAAAGTTAAGATAACGACTCACGTTTCAAGATTTTCATTTATTGACAAAGTCTACAAATTTCCTTTTCATGGTTGTTTCCATATAATTTTAGCATCAAGTACCCAGGTCGACCAGATATCAATACATAAACATATAAACTGTAAATACTAAACTAGCTTTTACTTACTTTTTGCCTTTAATAATTCTGGCTGTTATAAACATCATGTTGGTTCTAAAATAGCCAAGAATTAAAGATTTTTGCTAGTCCACTAATCCGTTCGCTTGAAAAATTAATACCTCACTCATTTACGTATTCGGGATTTTGGTGAACGCAAAACCAGTTAAAAAGTATTAAAATAAACTAGAGTAAAAGATACAGAGTTCTAAAGGTGCAACCAAAAGACCCAAAACAAGGGATTTTAGATATGCGCCACGTTTTCAAGTTCTGGAATTTTGAATATGGTTAAACTATTTTGGCTATTATTTTTGCCCTTTAAATTTTAAAACGTGGCACTTTTCTAAAATCCCTTGTTTTGGGTCTTTTAAAAGCGCCTATAGAACTCTGTATCTTTTACTCTCATTTATTTTGATATTTTTAGATGTGTGGTTTGCACAGAGTTGATATTTGGTATCCCCCGCATCCCCTATCCCCACAAAATATCCCACATCCCACAAATATCAATTTTGTATCCCACACCCAAACAGTCCTATCCCGTGCATCCCCCACCAAAAAAACGATCTATCCCGCATATCCCCAAGAATGCCTATCACATCCCCCGCATCCCACAACAGAAATCAACCAAATCTCGTGTCCCCGTTCCAAATACACAAAATATCCGCTTCCCCAACAAAATATGCCGTATCCCAAGGAAAAATTGCATATCCCTCGCAACCCCAGCAAAAAATGTCGTATCCCCGGCAGTCTCTCTACAACAAATGGCGCATTCTCTACCACAAAATTTTGTATCTGCATAACTTATTAAATAAACTTTGTCATTTTACATTACCCACAAATCATGAGCAAGAGCAGCAATTTTAGCTGGATTCAATCAGGTTTGCAGAAACTAGAAATAAATGATGTAATCGTGAGTTGAGCTGTCTATGCAAAAACCACCTTTACGTTGATATCCAGATTAAAGCAGTACAATATTTCAAACGGCGTTAAACCACAGCAAAAATTGCTGTCTTGAAATTTGTATTTTACTACGTACTGTAACGGATTTTCATGCCGTTGGCACACAATAGGATTGAATTTTGCATCTAGTGATGACAGTGCCGAGACTCTTGTGGTTACTAGCAAAGTAATGAAGCTCGAGATATTTTTTGAAGAAAACAAATCGTGCAAGATCTGCAGAGAGTGAATAAAAGTGCACATTTCTATAGTAAAGAATATGGTTCTGGACACTTTTGCAAGTATGTAGCTTCGCTTTTACTCACTCTCTGCAGATCTCGCACGAAATGTTGTGTTGCAACTTCTTTTCAAATTATTTAACGCCGTTTCAAAGTTTCTGTCCACAGTCCGGCACCGTCCAGAGACAGATGCTTCAGTAGCTGTAACAGTGGAGCTTGAAAGTACCTTGGTAAGTCAAAAACAGTAGAAGTTCAAAAATGTCCTATGATCTCATCCACAATACAGAACTGTGTCGGATCTATAAAAAATCAGAGTTCATGCTTCATATTGCGTGTGTATTTTCACTTCATTGCCAATGTCCTTGTGCAACGCTCAAGGCTCAATTTTCATTTTATGTTCCTTTGCGAAATCCAACTTGTGTATTTCAATCTTCAATCACAGTGCCAATCGTCAATGCAATTTGATACGATGGGAACGTTTGTATGTTGCACTGATCTAATATGAATAGAAAAAATGTCTCATAAAGTTTGATAAAACCGAAGCCAGAATATGAACATCTTCCAATTGATGAAATTCTAAAAGAAAAATATTTATTTTAACCGGTGTTGGAATTTTACTCATTTCCCCAATTTTAGGAAACCCAAACCAAATGAATAAATGTATTTAGTAACTAGTAAGTCGTGTTCAAAATTGGGATTGCTAATCTCAGCCGAACAGTCTTTTTGTTTGGGTGACTTTTTACTTTAAACTTCAATTAATTTAGCCACATATACTGAATTGAATAAAATCTTTTATTTGCGGGATTCTTTGTCTAACATTTTATGAACTGGACCTAAAAAATGGAAAGGCATCTATTTGTTTCAAATCCTTGACCTGGCACACGTTTGATTACACGGCATCAAAATCTACCAAATTCTTAGAATACTTGCATTTTCAAGGACAAAAGTCCGAAGCATTTAAATACGACTAAAAATGAACGGTTAAAAGTTGAAGTTGGGTTAAGAAGTGAACCACAAAAAAATCTCTAAAAACCCTTGTACTCATTTCATGTTTTTCACAGTCAAAGTTTAACGCCGTTTTATTTTATCTGCCACGGGATTATCATCGAAGTTGTCAAGATGACGTTGGCTTTGTACCGTACAAGATCAAACTTTTCACTTTTCAGTCATCATTAAGGACAATAACCGCATTTTATACCACACGAAATTCATAAGAAATTCGAAATTTTAAAAAAAAACTCGTGTCTGCTCCAAAATCCAGGAATTGAAGTGAAATTTGTGAACTTTAAAAACACAAGGAATAGTACGCAAAATTTGAATTAGCAACAAACTCAAGAAGAGCGGACAAATGAATCTACCCGTATCAAAATCTGAAAACAGGATTCGGCTGGAATTTCCTTCCGAATTTTCGCTTAATTTTCGGACGAAAATGACAAGATTTCTAACAGAATTCTGGCGAATTTCTTTAATTTCGCCTGGATTTTCCAGGCTGACGGCCGAATTTGGGCGAAGAAGCTGATTTTTTCAGCCGAATATTAGGCGAAAACTCGGGGATAGAAAACCCAACCGAATTCGGCGTGGAATTTTGATGCGGGTAGTCTGTTCCGAAGTTCAGAATGTGATATTAAGCTGAGGTGAGCTCGTGCAGTCGAACCACCAAATTGGAATAAAATGCCAGAGAATGCAAAAACCCAGGGGTTTTCCTTTTTGCTTGGGTTTTTGGGTAATTGGGTTTTTTGGGCAATTGGGTTTTACTGGGTTTTTGATACGCCATCTACCGTGAAAACACTCGTACTTCAAATTTAATACATAGGAAAAACCCAAAAATCCAACCTGGCATACTCTGTGAAATGCAAACTACGAGGAAAAAGAAACGTGAGGAAATGGGAGAGCCGAAAAGAGATGCACAGAAAATGTGAAAAGAACTTGTTTTATTTCCTCTCACAGCCAAACAGACCAACTCTGATGTTCAATGCAAACCAAATCCAGAGATCTAAACAAAATTGTACACTGTATACGCTCAATTTTCAACTCAACTCATTGGAACTTAATTCAATGCAAAATCAAAGTCAAAATAAACACTCAAAATCTATCTAGCCCATTTCAATTCAGTATTAAGTCGGTTTGACTAAATATTCTTCAGTTATCACGTTCTTTAATTATCGAGATACTGTATTTAGGAAGACAAAATAAAATTTAGTTTATTGTGCTTTGCAGTCCGCGCGAAAACTGAAAATTGACTGGGACGTTCATTTTGAATCACATTACTCGACGCTTGATGGCGTTTGTTTGTTTTTTAAGTGATGAGCTCGTGATTAATCATTATTGCGTAATTTACATTACTAAAAATAAATTCAAAAGCGTTGTTTTAGCTGAATAACCAAATTTTAGTTTTATATAGTGATTAAATAGTTGACATCTGCATTTCTAATTTGTTTCCTCGTATGGGGTTGGTACGTGCCCAGAATCTAACATATTCTAATCCTCTGTTGAACCAGAAAACAAATGAACGGCGTTCAACTATGGCACTGAAATTTTCAATAATAATTGTCTTTTAGTCTTCTCTTGTTTGTTTTTAGCAAAAATTTATGCGAGTCAAACTCAATATTTGTCAGCAAATTGCATGATTTTGATCAATTACCAGGGCAAAGTTTCGCAGGTCGTGGACGAGAATTTTAGTCGAGCTCTCAGTGCGGCATGTTCCAACGACAAAACATCAAATAGTAAGCCCAATGTTTGTTTATTCATGATGAAAAATGAAAAAATACAAAAAGTTCTAAAATAGTGAGGTTTTACACCAATTGCCGAAATGACAGAGAATTTTAATGAGAAAGAAAACTAATTGTTCACGATTGTTTTGTGAGCTTTTTGAGTTCATGAATATAAAAAACTTTGACGCCGTTTTCATTTTTTGTAAGGAGTTTGCTGGGCTGTAGTTCACAGTTAAATTACACTGTGTTTGGTCCATGCTAAAAATGTTTTGTGCATGTACAAAATGTTCATTGAGAATTACATTCATTTACAAAATAATAGGCTTGAATTAGATTTTAGCATTATTTCCTTGCTTTGGTTTAGACTCGAATTCACGGGGGTTTAAAAATGTACTGCTACTTTCTCTGGTAAAAGTTACAAAGCGGGGTGAGTTATATAAAATCAACGAATGCCTTTCTCAGTTTCGTCTACTTTCTACTTCAATTCAAAGTCGACGTCAAAGTCAAAGTCAACAATCCGGTCCAATTTGAGATTAAAATGTGATGAGAAGATCCACAATATTCCCGATGCAAAAGTCGACATAGTCCAGAGTTGACGTTCTTTCCATGACTCGGAATCCGCCTTGTTTGATCCCAATTTCCATGATAGAGTCCACAGTCCTTGAATATTCTTGGAACTTCCTTTCATTTGTCCTTCTGAGTATTCGAGTCGCTTGGTGAATATCTTTTTTGAACTCGGAGCATCTTTCGGGAATCTTGAAAGTGTCGTTGCATATTATTGGGAAAACCAACCTGGAAAAAATGTAGAAACACATGAGCAACTTTAAATTTCATGCTTTTCTTCCACTTTCAGTTTCAATTTTAATTTCAAGCATCAGTGAAATGCAAAAATGAGCCCAAAAATTATATAAATCATGTGCATAATATTTTCTCTTTCTTACCCAACGACAAGTCCAAGGATGAAAAAGACTCCAGCAATCACCAGATTTCCTTGCCTCATTCCATCCAGCGCGACGAAGATGATGAAAACGGTGTTCATCATGACAGCGTTCTTGGCCAGAACCATCAAAGTCGATATAAGTGTGTTGAAGGCTACAATCCAAAGTTGTAACTCACGACATTTTCTTATTCCCTCTGCAACATCAAACCAAGTCGCTCCACATTGTGAGCGAGATTTTTTCCTATGAAGAACCAAAAATCGAAGGTTATCAGAAAAATTAGTGTGCCAAAAATGTATTATACTCGGGAAAATATCAAAATGGAAAAAGTGAGTATTATTTTTTCTTTTGAAAAGGTTACTCAAGTTTCTGAATTTCCAATTTTATCCGTTCGTTGCTCATCCTGAGGAATTGTAGGACATAATTGACGCCCAAATGAGCCACTGACACCCACATGAGTAAGAGGTATGATTCCAAAATGGCACCCATAAGAAGAGACGTGATTGGATACTCCTGGCGCCATCCAACGGGAAAGATGGAATAGACAAAGTTGAAGGCCATTGGATTCCAAAAGTACAAGACGGAATGCAGAAGAAGGCCGAAGACGAGGAATTCCCCTCCAATTGTCATTTCCAACAGCTCCTGAGGCGTCATCTGGAGGAGTCGACGAAATGTCAGTTTTCTGTCTGGCGTTTCTAAATAATAAATAATAAAATTTCAATTTGTGTAAAATGTAAAATTCTCTCTTTTTAAAAATTAAAGCAAATGATTTTTTAAAAGTTTTTTATTTATTTTTTATTAATTAATTACCACAATAGTGTTTGACGACATCGTTTAGCATTATGCAGAAATTCTGGGGATTATTTTGGTACAAAATGTGCCCCGCAATTCTGAAGAGGAGTGAAAAAGAAGTACAGAGGAAAGCACAGCCGAAATGATGGATTTTCACTTCCGAGTCTGAATTTGAATCTGATTCAAAATTCCAAGCAGCCTCGATAAATCGAAACACGGTGAAAGCCAGATGAAGCGTCGTTGCAACTTGATTCATGTAAAAGAGAATTTTTTTGAAAATTCCTGTTTCAACTGTAGCGATCCCATGTCTTGAGCAAATTCGGAATGGCATGAACCCGAGGCGGGAGTACAGGTGGAGAATAATAAAATGCAACCCAAGATCTTGCAGACAAAGCATTTTGATGTAGGATTTATTTTTTAAGTGAAAACTATTTTTGTGTGTACTCGGGATCTTCTTTGTTTCTGTCCTTACTTGTGGATTGTGGATATGTAGCACATTTAACTGCAAGTCCAATTTTGGCTTCAATGTCAGTGCCAGACTTGCAAAGCTTCTGGTTCTGGTTCTGGTCTGGACTGTAAGTAAATTTATGGAGCTAAAAGCGGCTATTAATGGAAGTTGGCTTTATGTAACTCAACTCAACCCATTCCACTAATTGATTAAACTGGAACATTGAATATTCTGATTTAATGAAAGAGCATATGTGAGGAAACTAGTAGAAACTGCTGGAATGGTAAAGTTTACTTTTTTACATAATACCAAACTTGAGGTCAAGGAATATCCACACTGAAAGTTTCAACCTCCAAGTCCTTGACCAAAATTATTCAAAAAAAATTCATCAAGTTTGAATTTACCATGGTCAAAAAATTGCGTGACGAATTTCTCGCTTTCTAAACTTGAACCATTCCAGTGGTTCTCACGTCTGCTGCCACAAACATACATATGCTTACCACACAACTAACTTTGTCCTTACTTCCAATTAGAACAACTCTTAGAACCTCAGGGCCGGTCTTTGTAATTTGGAATTTGGCGCCATAAGCAAAACGGCACCCTACGAAAATCAATATGGTGGCAAAAATTGAGCTTCTGGTGCCACTGTTTTAGCCATTTGTTGTATCAAAATTGGAGGTTTGCCAATTTTTTTGGTTGTGGACTTTTTTGTGGGCCTAATTTTGTATTTTTGGCGCCCCATATGTCAAAGCCGTCCTACTCAGATATTTAGCACCTGGCGTATGTTAATGCTTAAGACTCCTGTAGCCAGTAGCCGGTCCTTCACTGAACATCATCGCATATGCACAAAACTTGTGCGACGTACAATGTACAGTAGGCTGACCCGTTTCCTCTCAAACTTAAAAATCCCGGGTTTTTAGCATTTGGTCATGTAAAGTGGACTGAAAGAACATATTTTTTGAGTTTTCAAGTCCCTGCGAGGTCGTTAAGG
>JAQGBI010000992.1:0-11747 GCA_034698325.1 Sminthurinus elegans | reverse complement strand
ATTATGAGAATTTTTTTCAGTAAATTATGGTTTTAGATTCAAGGGTTTTGATTGGCTACTACTGCTAAATCATACACCACACACCACACATTCAAAATCCCTAGGAAATACAACATAGTCCAAATTTATCTAGTACCAAAGCATATATAAACATATACTGTATTGTTTTATGCTGTATTGTTTCAGTTATTCGCTATGCTCTATGCTAAATGCTAAAAATGTGCACAGTGCACATGTAAACTTTATGCTTATGATTTCATCTTGAAGGTTTTTACACATACTTATACTTTATATTATATTACTTTAAATACTGTAGACTATACATTATACACACATGGCATTGGCATTTCTTCTTCTTCTTCTTTTTGTACTACGACTCCTTCTTGTTCTTTTTTGTACCATAAGTGATATAGTTGCTAATCTCCTCATCATTCGCCGGAAGCTTGAAGTACATTTTAAACTTGAGTTTAGAGTTTAGAAACTGAAGAGTGTGTAGTGTGTACTCGTGTGCATTGAATATATTATGCATTTTGCATGATAGTACAACATAATATGTACACATCTATACACACATGTAGTTATGTACACACATGTACTTTTTTGTTCTCTTCATATTAACTTGTTTCTGCCAAAAATTCTCCGGTCGTTGCGGTTTAGAAATTAGATGCAAAAAAAAATGACTACGATGACGTTGACGTTCTTGATGGTGAATGGTGATGCTAAATGATTTTAAAGTTGCGAGTTGAATTTGCTCACACTTTTTTCTACACAGAGACCGAGAAAAAATGTCATTCTTTTGCACCTGAGTTTCCCTTATACTTCTAATTTGTAGACACACATTCTACATTGTACACACGCCTCTAATTTCGTGTCGTAAAAACCCTAAAAAATTTACTACTTTTTTTTTGGCAATCTATTTCCTTCCTTTTTTTGTTTGAAAATTAATTCTCCATGTGCCCATAGGTACATCATACATATAAGTATGTACGTAGGTGTATGCAAAAAAGATATTTGATTTTATGCTTTAACTCAACTCAATCATTTAAGAATCAGGGTTAACACAATACATATTACATATACATATACCTGTATAATGTATGCGTATGTATCAAATATAAAATGAAGAAAAAGAACATGTTTTAAAGCGAAAAGCCAGTGCCTTCTGTATTGTTTCTATTTATCTGTAGTACTCTATACTCTATAGTCTATACATTCTACATGTATAATACAGACTAACCTGTTTGGTGATATGGTCTCTGCAGCGTAACCACCTTAAAACATACATACATACACAGTACACACATGTAGGCATGTTTAAGGATAAAGTCCTCATGTAAAGTCATTTACTGTACTCATATCTCTTGCTCAGTTATGAAAAGGAGGTATAATATAATATATTTGAGTTAAATAAAATATAAAATTCATCTACCTGTGTTTGCATGTTGTGTGTGGAGTGTGGAGGGTACAGGTAGACAGAATTTCTCTGTATATCAAAAATCTAACACTAGTTTACTGTACTTCTCTTTCAACTCTCAAACGACCAGACATAGATGAATTTTTATACACAAAAGTATATAAAAATTTAATATTTAATACTTATTACAATTATAACAAAGTACATATAGATACAGAATACAGATGTACACTTTTTAATTTCAAAAAAAAGTCACATGTACAGTTAGAGGAGAAGTATCGAGTTTTTTTTTTTGTTTTCACACATCCAAACATATACGTGAGAGAGCGATGCAACTGCTTTATATATATTTTGGGTTTCAGTAATTGATTTCATCGATCGATTTAATCAGTCAGTCAATTAGTTGGTTGGTTATATTTATACCTTTACACTGCATTTTGCCTCACATTTATTATTTATTTACAATTTGGACGAAAACTAAACGGACTGTAATACTGAATTCATTCACTATTCAGTACATTTCTGTTAAAGATACGGTTAATTATTCTACTTCTTTGCAAGTAGACTAAGCTTAATTTTATTGTAAGTGTTGCATACGTATTACATGATTAAAAATAAACTTGCACTCATTCATTTATTCATACTAGAGGAAAGTGAATTTACTCTTTGAGCAAAATACATTTCATTCATGACGTGGCATTTTTTGTAGTAAAGCTTTACTTGATGAGGATTAAGAATTTAAACGAGGAGAAACGTAATATACATACATATTTAAGAGTAATATTGCCAGTAACTACAAAAGAGGATTACAGATTACAGACAATTTTACTTTATTTCTTTTGTACGTAATGTGTGTAATGTAATCAAAGATTCTAGATTCTCTGTATTATGCATGCACAGATATATGATGAATTTTAATTGAAAGAACAAGATAAAATAAATTTGAATAAAAGTGAAAACCAACTATGATGTCTATATAATATTATAGTCAAATAGTAACAGAAACACTGCACAATGTACAGTATACAGGATTACATTAAAATGTGTGAAGCATAAAAGTTGTCATTTATGTACATATAGTCCTACATATATTGGTTCACAAAGCGGTATTTGATACATTACCGCTATACATTTTCACCTGAGCAGTTAAATGGTTGTTGAATGGTAGTAGATATACATTGAACAATCAACATCATCACCATCATCTCTCTCTGCCTCTGCCTCTGTCTCTCTGTATCTGTCTGTATCCTATAGTGTGATAACAGTAACAGGAAGGAAATTCTTTCTATTAAATATAAATGGATGAAAAGAATTCAAGAAAATTGTGAAGAACAAATTGTAATACAGTACATATACGTAAATGTGTATACATGTTGTGTGTATGTGTGTGTGTGTAAGTAGTTGTCAGTTTGTTGGAGACATACCACTTTCTCTCTATCGATAACCGTATGGTTTTTAATCGTCTTCAACCTCCAACCTTTTTGTGTTGCAGTAATAGAGTAATAGTACATAGTACTGTACAGTGTACATTGTGCACACTACACTACACACACACACACATGTTATACTATTATTATTGTTATGAAAATCGACCTTTGTACCTTTGGATTTTACTCTAAACTTCCGTGATTGTCGTGGTATATTATTACAATTATGAAAATGTCTGCTCCTCTTTTGAAATACACATATATGTATCTACTTGAGAGAGCCTTTCACTGTTTTAAAAAATAAAATAAAAAAGACTTTTTTCCGACTATTTACAATATGATTGAATTAAAATATTAAATATATTTAAGGATAAAATTCCATCAATCAATTAATTAAACATTGAGGAGTTACAGTACAATCTCTCTGTACAATGGTAATTAATTAATATTATCATTCTTATGACACAATATTTTCATGATACACATGATATATTATGACAAAGATATTGCAATATTACTACATTTGACTACTATACTATACTCTGTTGTTGAACTTTACAAAATATTATTATTAATAATAATAATAATGATTATTATTATTACTACTACTACTAGTATAGTTGAGCAGACAACTCATTTAAATGAATATTGACTGTCCAAGGACTCACTATATTATTATAGTACACCTAGTAAATTTATACATGTATGAATGCAAGTACTGCATATTATATTATTGTGTACACATGTATAAGTATGTATAATATATGTACAGAATGGATTACTAAATTGTTGCTCAACAAACGCCTCTCTCTCCCATACACACACGAATCCTTACTTCTTAAAAGTACTTACTACCAATTTCTTACTACACAGTACACCGTACACACGCTACACAGTACATTCCTATATACCTGCAGTCGAATCAGTTGTCTTCAGTCTTCAGTGGAGAACTCCTGTATTGTTGTTGCACTCTGTTGTATTCTTCTGCTGCAGTTTGTGTTTTTCTCTCATTCTTCTGAAATTTTTCTTACCAACATATTAATAATTGTTGCTCCTCTGTCTCTCTCCACTCTTACTCTCATACTCATAAAGTTGTGCCCATGTACAATAGAAAGTAAGTATATCCAAGTAAGAAATATAAAAATTCTTCAGAAATTATTACAGTGTCTTAATTCGTAATTCACCGAAATAACACCTGAAATATAAAAATTTATATATATTATACTTATAAAATTAAAAAAAAATAAAACACCTTATTTATATTCCTTTGAACTGGTCAACTAGTTGTGTGAAAAGTTTTATCCGCTTAATTGTTTCAATCTTGTCTGGTTTTTGTATATATACATACTCGAATAATAATACTCATTATTATTATTATTACTACAATCTACAATCAATATATATAGTAGTGAAGATTCCCATGTATAATATAATCTTGGATTTTCCTCTTCATCTTGTTGTTCTCTTGAACTCTTGTTTGGAAATCAGGGATAGACACATGCAAAGAGTAGAAGATACGTCATTAAATGACGTTTGCTCATGGAATTTTTAATTAGTTTGTCCACACAATATATTTATAATGATGATGATAGTAGTTGTATTACATTGCTAATGGGAAATTGAAACTTTGAAGCTCTTAATGTATAAGCGATATAAACTCCTTCGATAACTAATACCGATACCAATTCCCCACTGTATTATATTATACACATAGGACATAGACACAGATACGGACAGTGAATTTTAAGGGAAGTGCATCTGACGTGAAGAAGAAAAAGGAGTTCATCATCGTCAGGTTCATTCATTCATTCAGTATTCTTCAGTGAGTCCATAGATGTGTGTGTGTAACTAAGAAAGTGTGTACAACACGTATTAGAAGAAGAAGAAAAAAAAGAAGACGAAGAAGTGAACTTCTTTATTTTTTATACACACACACACATACGACAATACAAAATATAATAATTGTAAAAGAGACAGATAACAGATCAACAAAACAACAAGTGTGTCACATTAATACTGAATGAATTGTATTATTATTATTATTATTTAGTAGTACAAAAAAAACTTCTTGAGATTCTCCGCTCGCATAAATGCTCACCTGAACACGTGGTTTACAAAAAATTTTAGTACTAGTGAAGGAAAAGCTACTGTGTCCAGTCGGAAAGGAGAGAGTGAAGCGACAACAAAATTAAAATCCGGCTCAGAAGAAGAACAGCATGTGGATTTTATAAAACTATTCTATTTAATTATTCATGTTGTGATAATAGATAATGAATAGTTCTCTCTTGTGTGTGTGTGTATGTGTTACCTCTGGTTTTTTAATTTGTATTAGTAGTTTTATTAATTTTATTATTACAAATTAAAAGAAGAAAAAAAAGTGCATTCCGTCAGCCGCTATAGTAGTGTGTACTTATAAAATATTTAGTAGTGTATAACCAAATCAGCATTGTATAATTTTTATAATATAATATAAAATATATATCAAAATTTGGAAATCAGAAAAGTGAAATGTGTTTGATCTAAAACAAAATCTATATAGAGTCACAATTAAAACAAATTTATATATAACGGAACAAAATATACAATCAAAACTCACCGTCTCCATTTTCTAAAAAGTGGTTTTGTTGATTATTTTGAGTTTCAAATAGTTATTAAATAATTTTCTAAAATGCAAGACTGGATGTCCGCCAAAGCCGTTTTGTGGTAAACAAATTCATCATTTTTACAAGATTTGATTTGTATTGGTTTCATAATTCTATTGGTTTTTAGAGAGGTATACAAAATATATAGTACAAATACATCACACTTTTACTTGATTATTTGTTGTTGAAAGGTTTTTTTTTATATAGACAGGCTAGTTTTTTCCAGGGCTTGAATTTGACTTTTGATGGGACTTTTGGAAGATTTTTTTGTATAGATCGGGATTCTTAGAAGGTTCACAAAAACAATGTGTAGAGGAAAAGCAAGTTTTGGCACACTTTATACTTTATAATAATTTTATATTATTATGTATAATATAGTATATCTACTTAGTACTTGTGGATTTTTTAACCTGTTCAGGATTCCATTTCATCACTCTATATAATTTTTTTTATTCATATGTGTTTCCTTTCAGATGACTAGAATTGAGAATCGAAAAAAAATATTACAATTGAACAGTTGTTATTCTGCAGGTGCATGCAGATAAAAATTATTCAGAAAGTGCAATAAGAATAGGTCAAAGATTTGGCGAGTCGTCGTCAACTATTACAAATTACAAAGCTTTTTCATTTCTTTTTTTTCAAAAAAAGCTACACTTTCACAAATATTTGTGCATACATATTGGATTATCCGAGTGTTCAAAAATATATATCTGTATTATTATACCATCGTATAGTACTATAATATTATAATAGTATATTTGTGAAGGGTTGATTCTCTCTCTTTCTCGTTCATTGTTACGAGCCTAGTCCCCAGCATGATACTATCTATTTTGGATTTTAGTAGCAAGTATAATATTGATGGTCTCTTTTATATTATACATATAATATATATCTAGATACACATGCTAATACAAATAGATAGACCATTTATCCAGAAATTCCAGTTTTCTTGGTGTACTTTGTACCGTCTGTATGTATACTTTGTCATATGGACAATGTACAATGTGTGTACTTACACAGAAGTGTTAAATATAACTTTGAACCAAGTTTATCGACACTGGACAAGTATGACGTCGTAAAGCCGTTTTTGTTTGCCTTAGTAAATAACAATTACGAGGACAGTCCCGTCCTCAAATTCAAGGAACAGTCTTAAATTATCATGATCAAGTACACTTTTATTTTTCTTTACAGTATACAGTATATGTATAATATAATAATTATATATATTATGACACTCTACATATATACACCATTCACTGGACTTATCAACTTTATTTGACTTTTTTGCCGATTTGGAATCATGACTATTTTATGTTCCTGTGATATTAATCAAATATATTATATAAAATAGCATAGTATTTGTTATTTCAAGGTACATTTTGTACTGCTAACAATTCAAAATATGTGTATATTTTATGATGTACTATTAATATTATAATTGAAACAAAACAACAAATCCAAGAACATTTGCTATATTATACATTTTTTTTATGTGTACAGAAGGGAAATTAAAAAAAAAGAGCAAAAGTATTATTAATAATATTCCTAACTTTTTCACATCAATCCAATATTCAATGTGGTGGGTCATAATGGTCAGCCTAATATGTATTGTTTTTACCACCTCTGAATATGTACATGAACAAGTGTAAATAGATAAAAGGATAAATAGTTATTATTAAAAATATATAATACATACTAAACTGCATAAATGAATGAGGAGATTAGGTCATAGCAGTAATTTTACTGAATATAATATACCAACTGTCCCATCGATTTTGTATGTATGTGTGTATGTACATAATGTATAATCCATTCAGCACGTACCTTTATATATATTTTATACACATAAGATTGTGATGGATTAGGATAATATATTTCTCATATAATATTATGTGAACACATAATCGTTGTTGAAGGTTATCTTACACAAGAAAACGTATATAGTAAAGGTAGTAGAACCATAATATTAAAGGATAATATGTATTTAGTGTCATTATTTTTATAATAATGTATATATATATTTATAATATATGTTGTACAAGAATAGATAGAAAGAGCAAAAAAAAAAGCAAGGAAGTGTACAAGAAAATAATAACATTCAATAAATGGGAATCATTTTTTATGGATATACATATATTTGGAATGATTGTAGTTGTAACTAAATTATTACATGTATATTTATATTTATCATATGATACAATGTAGTTACGTTTTCAAACTACCTTTTCTCAACACCTTTTTCATGTTGCTATTATGGCTATATTCAATATTATAAAACAACAACACAAAAAGGATTATTTTCATGAAGAAATTAAAAGAAAATTGCACTTTGATATTTTTAGGACTTCCTAAAAAATGCATTTTAAAAATACACTACCGATCATAGATTAATTTTGAGGTAATATTTTGAGGGCTTCAATGAATTTTTTCTTCTTCTTCTTCTTGTTTTGAGTAACAATATGTAACATGTTTATAATAATAACTGTCAAATCAATATTATTAATACTTTCAAAGTACACCATTTTATAATATTATTATTATAATGTCGTGTGTGATATTCAGAATATACATAAATATGTAAATATTAAATAGGTAAACATTTGTAAACTATGATTTCACGAAGATGAAGTTGTGGGATTGGTCAGTAAGTAAGGTAAAGTTATTGAGTAGGCTTGTTATAAAATAATATAGGTCTCATGATTGCCCCAAGAGTTTTTAACCTCGGCCAAGTGTAGCTCACTACTACTACTACTATAAAATACAAGTTTACTACTACTACTACTACTACTAGCATAATATTACACGCTCTTTTGCATGATGTACACATTGAATAAAGAGAAATAATAAAGAGAGAGAGATAGAGAGGAACGAAGTATGTGGCTTTCGATTATCTGAAAGCGCTTCTCTTTTTCTATCACTCGGACTCTCTATTACACTAACATGTTCAGCACCTTGAGAGTGCAACTTGTATAGTATATCATTATTAAAATAACAACATTATATTCATCATGTATAATATAATGTAATATATGTTTCATACATGATAAACGAACATCACTACAAAATCTTTTGCTTCTTCCTCTTTGTTTCTACTGCACATCACATTAATATTACTATTATCAGTATGTTTGCATATCTGCAACCATTACCATGTTCCTCCTTATTGAATTTGCAACAATTGTACTTCTACTTCTTGTACACACAGAGTTGTTATAATATTATGTGGGAAAATGTATAATTTCTCTTCCAATTTCCAAAGTTCACTATAACTAAAGTTTTTATATAATACTTATGAAAAGTAGATAGTAGCAGCGTCTAGGATATTATAATATATTATGGATTATAGATATTCAATGACCGGATGTATCATGTAATTAAAACTTTATTTATGCATATTTCATCAATTTAATGATGTATTTACATATTTTTTTTTATTCAATAGCGGAACAACTCGCTCAAATAAAGGAGGATCTAATGGATCTTCTCGCCGTAAAATGTCTCGGTGGGATCAATCAGAACCTAATCATTCCAATGGAAGTCTTCTCTCTACTATGGAAAGATTTGTTCAGACTGTTGATGATATGAATGAGACAATCTTGGTTCCTTGTCGTTTGATGGACATGAAATTCGACCAACAGTCACAAGTGCAAACATCTGTTGTGGAATCTAAACGACTCATGCAAAATTTGAATGGTATAGATCTGTTTCAATTCTATTCGATGCTCAACTCAGTCAAGAATGATTTAAGTAAGTTTCTCTGATATTGTTTTCCTCTTTCATTAAAACATTTAGCTATTTGAATTTAGCTCAATTTTTGATTTACTATTCTGAATATTATTATTAATTATTGTTATTATTGATGTATGAAACATATAGGCTAATAATTGGTTTTTTCTCTTTTTCTTCCTTTTTTTTTATAGTGTGGGGTAATAAGTCACAGAGTACGAATGTGACCTGTAATAATAATAATAATAATAATAATTCTCATACTGCTCAATTGAGTACACCGCAGCCACCTCAACCAGCAGCTGAAGTTAAAGGTCATGCTCGACGTCCTAGCACTGTTTCAACTACCTCTTCCACCTCAGCCAGCGATACTGGTAAGAACACACTTTATTAGCCATATTTTTATATAAAATTTAAGTATAGAAGAATAAAAAAAAAACTATACAAAAATGATTAAAATTTGAATTTTACTTACCGTCTATTTATATATTTATTCTTATTGTTTGTTTTTTTTTTGTTTTTTTATAGAATACTCTGAATTGAATGAAGATTCTGGAGTAGAAGCTGAGGAAGAGTACTCTCAACATATGGCTGATTCTTTCCACCATCATTTATCCGGACTACAACAGTGTCTAAGAGATCTTACCTTAGCTTCAGAATATGTTACTACAAGATACAATAATGACCTCGGTCATATATAATTTGTGTAAGACATTCACCAATGTTAACTTTTCACTAAGTGTACATACATAAAGAAACTATTATTATTAATATTATTATTGCATATATATATATTCTAAATACGATATTCATATAGCTATTACTATACTGTTATTATTATTGTAGAAATAGATTACGACAAATAAATCCGAAAAAAAAAATATTCTTGTCTCCTAATTACGGATGATATAATAATAACAGAAATAGAAATATATGAATGAATATATATACACACAGTCTCTCCACATTATATTATATAATACATATTACAGTAACCGCAGTACTATTAGTTAAATTATATTTCGTTAATAGTAGTAATTATTACACTAATAACTAATAATAATCATATACGAAAAAAATAATAATAATTTGGTTTTGTAGAAGGTTTGTAAAATTTGTAATCGACTCCTATATGGGAAATAGTAAAAAAAATTTAATCATTCTCTGTATGCTGTATGTATTTTCCCTAAAATTTTGTACACATACACACAGTAAAACAAACAAAAAAAAAAGTAATAACACATGATTCCTGTACATTTGTAGCGACTTAATATACATATACTACGTATATGTTATACATTTTTGTGTTATACATTATTTATGTATATCGGTTATATTTACGTATATGCGTATAGATATATATATATAGATATTATATTGTTGTCGAAAATTTATTTTTTACTTGCATCCATTTATATCGGGTCTTGTATGTTGTATTATTATTATTATTATTATTATTACTATATATATATATTATGTGTATTTGTATTGTGATTTGCAGTAAATTACAAAAGGGGAAATTTTGTTTGTTTTTTTTTGCAATTCCCCTTTTCAATTTTTGCAAGCTTTATGAATAATGATGATATAGTTTATACATTATAATATATATATATATTATGTGTAAAATTCGTAATAATATATTATGATAAAGGTAGAGCTAATATTTACGATTCCAGAAACTCATAAACTATTTTATAGCTACTATATATTATACTACTATCGATCAAAAAAGTACAGACATATACACACACACACAAAAGAGTAATATTTCAACACAAAAATATACTACAATGAAAAGTATAATAATATGAAAAAATTTCCAATACATGGAATTAACAGGAAGAATTCAACACCTCTCTCATTTGTGACTATAAACTGTAAACTACTTCTTCTCTACTATTAAGACAAAAACTTGAGAAATCATAGTTTTTTCGTTTTGACTGAAAGATTTAATGGAGTCAGTTATTATTATTATTATTATACATTAAAATAAATATATATTACACTAATTATTTACGAAATAATAACTCTTCACTGTGTGTAGAAATATGTGTACATGATATAGATGAGCATCTACATCACTGTACATATCTATTCTTGCATCATAATGATATGATATGTACTACGTACCTATTTATGAATTAGTAAATTCTATAAGAACTAAGAAAGAACCTGTAAAACAATTTTACTGTAGTGCATTAACATTGTTAATAGTGTAGCTGATACAATATTGTATAATGTTAAAACACCGTTTACCAAAGCTCCTATTATATTATATACAAAAATATATAGTTCTTTACATTTTACCTCGCTAATAAAACGTGAAGTACATACTATACTACACAATGACAAATGTTATTGAAAACAAGTAATGATTTTACTACACCCACACTCCCTTGTTCCTTTAATACTGATGTATCAGTGTAAAAAGTCATATATAATTTATGATTTCGGACTTTCCATATATATATATATATGTGAGAATAATTATATTATATAGGGGACAATGGCTTTTTACAATAAAGCATTTTACTTTTA
>JAQGBI010000991.1:0-11748 GCA_034698325.1 Sminthurinus elegans | reverse complement strand
TTCCACTGCGACTGCGAAGGATGCTCCAAAGGTTGGCCTGGCTTAAAATTTGCTTTGGAATTCCTTCCTCCGTCCTCCTTCGAAACTGAAATCCCGCCAGATGTCCCCGGTCAACAGCTTTGGCTTAGGCTTCGGAATCCAGTGGAGAAATTAGCAGAGTGTCAAGACGCCCTTGATCAAATGAGACAGGAAAATCCTACAGAGATTTTGTCGCCATCTCTACTTAAAATTCAAGACGATTGCATGCACTTTGTGCGGGTTTGTGTTGCAAGCGGAAAAGAAAATTCAAATTGAAATTCAAATTCAAGTCTGTGTACAGAATAAGTCCGATTTGTGCCGATTGTTGAATATACCATCTAGCGGTCCCGTTTGGAACTAGTTAGTGTAGTTGCGCCACCTAGCGGCCAAATTTGGAACTAAAGTGGACATGTTTTGTATGTTTGCGCCACCTAGCGGGAAAAGTTGGAACTCGTTAGTGGCGCCAACTAGCGGAGACAAATTAGTCGGGAGATGGCAAAAAAGAAGAAGATTTCTACGTATAAATATGACTCAAGATATGATGCATCACATTTATTTTGTGTCTTACGAGTCTGATGACTGGTGACTCTCGAGGAAGAAAATGGATTGGATATTTCTGAACTAGCAACTGTCATGCCATGGGTCATGTTTTGTGAACACAATCTACACTCTAGAATATAAAAGTCTACAGTCAATTTTCATTTTGTCCACGTTTTCACAAGAAGAGAAAACTGGACTTTGGTTAACCAACATGAATGTAAATATTGAGCTAAAAAACAAACTGTGAGCTGGGAGCTGAAAACTAGCTCATTTTTGGCATGTAAATTTTTTACCAAGTCAAAAAAGTCACTGCAACTATTTTTAACCTCTACAAAAATTGTTGGACATTTGGCGTTGACTTTTTATAAATTATTTTTATTTTGTTTCAAACTCTCGGACTAAAATTTAAATAAGAAACCAATTACAACTGTTCATTTCATTTTTCTGTAAACATTGTAATACAGTTTAGTTTTAAAGTGTTCATAATTTTCTAAGCGTTTATAAAAGAACAGGTAAAAACAATTAAAAAAGTATCCATGAACTTTGCAATTCAGTTGTAAAACAAAAACTTTCTTTGTCAAGCCAAACCTCCAAACTCCAAACCTTCCACATTTTCCCCGGGGCTGTAAAAAGTGAGTCAAGTTTTAAGCGTAAATACTACCTGTAAAAAAAGGCAACGCCGATTGCCGATGTTTGCTCTGGTTTGGGTTGATTTGCTCTGGTTTGGTTTGGTTTGGTTTGGTTGATGTTTATCCGGTGGCCTTTATTTTTTCCCTTTGTATAAACTAACAAAAATCCAATGTTCCCAATTTACAGGAATTCCCCTTCTCTTTTCCTCCCTTCAAAATCCGCAATTCAAAGGAATGCAATGCGCCTCAGGCTACAAGCTTGTGTCTCGTTTCTCCTTCTTTTCAGACTTTCCTTCCCTCACTTCTACTTTTTCTCAGTAAAGTTTTGATTTTTGACGCTGTCCGTTTCACAAAGTTCTACTTGCCAGAACGCTCAACGCTCAACATTCACAATTCTCATTGTTAAACAAATTCCGCCCCAGGGCACAATCGAGAATCCAAAATGGAGGGCAGAAAAAAGAAAAGTACCAAAAAAAATCCAGCGGTGCACAAGTTCAAGTTCAAGTGCGCCATCTGTCTTTATTCAACGGAGAATGTAGGACACTACAAGAACCACGTGAAAACTCATTCGGGGGAAAAGCGGTTCAAATGCCCCGAGGCGGACTGTCCCTTCAGGGCAAAAATAGAAGATTATGTCAAGCGACATGTGAAAAATGTGCACGTGCTTAAATCCTCCGCTCCTCGACCGTTTCCATGTCAACACCCTGGATGCGAGTACGCTGCAAAGAGTAAATCACTTCTTAACCACCACTCAAAAATCCATTCGGAGGAACCTCGCGAGTTTTCCTGTTCTCATCCAAACTGCAATTACTCCACAAATCAGAAAGGACACTTCAACATTCACACCCGAACTCACACGGGCGAAAAGCCCTTCGTTTGTCAATTTGAATCCTGTTCTTATGCGTCGACCGAATCTGGTAATCTTGCGGCTCACATAAAGAGAACTCACACAAAAGAACGGCCGTACAAATGCCCCGAGCAAAATTGCGGCTACTCAGCGGCGGACAGCTATCATCTTAAAAGACATTGTCTTTCTCATGAGCCCAGAGAGGGCGAAGAGCGTCCTTCATTTCCGTGCCCCCTTTGTGAATATGCTGGAAAAAGTAATCGACATCTCTCCCGTCACATAAAAAGCCACACCCTAGAAAGAGGGTTCAAGTGTGAGGAGCCCAACTGCAGATTTGAAGCAAGGATAAGGTCAGTCGTTGAGAAGCACAAAGTTGTGCATTCTGATGAAAAACCTTTTGCCTGTCCCTTTAAATCTTGTGGACTCCGTTGCAAACAAAAAGGGAGTCTCGCTTCACATCTGAAACTTCACAGCGAGGAGCGACGGTACAAATGTGAGCTTTGTCCATTCCGAGGCAAAAATAGGGAAATTGTTAAATATCATTTGAAAACTGTTCACTCGGACCTTCGACCTTTCAAATGCGGAGAGCCAGAGTGTGAATATGCAACCGCCTCAAAGTGTAATCTGGATAAGCATGCTTTGACGCACGAGGGAGAGAAAAAATACTCTTGTTCCTTTCAAAATTGTGGATATCGGGCTGTTTTGAGGTCTAACGCCAGAAGACATGAAAGGACGGTTCACGCGACTGAGAAAAGGTTGAAATGTGGTTTATGCAATTTTGGAACCAATACAAACGCAACTTTAGTCCGACACACCAGGACCCACACCAAGGAAGAACCCTTCATTTGCAAAGAGAACGGGTGTGGATTTCGAACGAAGCAGAGCTGGAATCTCAAGGCCCACCAGAAAAGAATTCATCCTCACATGATGATGATTCAACATCAGAGTTGAATGTCTGCCCCTGTATTTTGAAATTCATCAATAATCAATAATTCATTGGTCCATTTTTCACCTGGGCATTTGAAAGACTTTACGCCTCTTAGAAAAAAAGCAGAAGAGGTTTGAGTAACACTTTTAATTTCAAGCTCATGTAAAGATTTACCCCATTTTGTAGTTTGATATTTTCCAAGGCTAAAATTGGAGACAAAGTTTACGTCTTTTCCATGTGAATGAGGAATGAGACAAAACTATCGCCGTTTGAGAATATTATTTGAAATTTGTGAGAGAAGGAGAATAAAAAGTGTTTATTTCTAATTTCTATATAGTCGGTGAAATTTACCTGTTTCCTATATCCTATACAAAACCCTCATTTATTGAGCTAAAAGTAAGACAGGAAAGAGCTTAAAACCTTTTCACTGGGTTCTGTCGTCAACATGTAGAATGTGAAGGTATTTGTAGATTAGTATGTCCAGTCCGGGGGCCCGGGGCTGCGAGTTGTGAACTGTAAGAAAATAGAAAAAAGCTCCACTTTTAAAACTAAACTTTCCACCTTCTTGGAAAAAGAATCAAATGCGGATGTTTGGTTTGGTTTAGTTAAAGTTGCTTCTACGGCTTTAGTGTTTCCCTTGAAATTCCTTTAAACCTGATGAAACCCGATGAAATCCAAATCCAATGTTCCCAATTTCCGAGAATTCTCTTTCTCTTTTCTTCCGTTCACAATTCACAATTCAAGGCGATGCGTGTTGCCTTTTTTGGCTCTTTTCCTTTAATCCATCATTAGATTTTCTCAGTACATTTTTGACTCTTCACCGTTCACAAACCACCAAAGACGGAAAATACTGAAGTTAAAGAAAAACTTTGTCTCTCTGTTTGGCTTTGGTTTGTTTCCAATTTCCAGCTGCACGTTATTCATATAAGATATACAAGTAGGAAAATCAAACTCTAAACGTCCCTGTGTTTTGAGGTCGAGTTGTTTCAAATGTGACCAATTTGTTTTTGCTTCAAGCTCCAACAAACCCTTTTTAATTTTAGCACAAGAAATTCCAACTATTTTGTACAGCGTAGAATCCAAAATCCAAAATGGAGGTCAGAAAAAACAAAAGTGCCAAAAACCAGGCTGTGCATAAGTGCGCCATCTGTAGTTATTCAACAAAGCATTTGGGAAACTACAAAAGTCACGTGAGAACTCATGCGGATGAAAAGCCCTTTAAATGCCCCGAGTCAGATTGCCCATTCAGGGCCAAAGGGAAACAAAATGTTAAGGCCCATGTCAAAAGTGCCCACCTTCTTGGATCTTCTCGCCCTTTTCCATGTCCAGAATCTGGCTGCAACTACGCTGCAAAAACCATGTCAAATCTTGATAAACATTCAAAAATCCACTCGAGTGAACCCCCTGCATTTTCCTGTTCTCACCCCAACTGCAATTTTGCAAGTCACTGGAAAGGGAATCTCAAAATTCACTTTCTGGTTCACACGGGCGAAAAACCGTGGGTTTGCCATTTTGAAGGCTGTTCCTTTGCCACGACAACTTCAAGTCATCTTGTGACTCACTCTAGAACCCACACCAAGGAAAAACCATTCAAATGCCCCGAGGCAACTTGTACATTTTCGGCCGCCGAACAAAACCGTCTTAAAACACATGGTCTTTCTCATGAGCCGCGAGAGGGCGAAGAACGTCCTTTATTCAAATGCACAATTTGTGAATATTCTGGAAAGAGTAATCAACATCTCACCCTTCACATCAAAAGCCATACCCTGGAAAAATTCTTCTAATGTGGCGAGTCCAATTGCAATTTTGAAGCCCGGACAAAAACGCACCTTGTAAATCACAAGCTTGTCCATTCCGATGAAAAGCCTTTTGTCTGTTCTTTTGAATCCTGTGAATTTCGTTGTAAAACAAAAGGGAACCTTTCCACTCATTTGAAGATCCACAGCGAGGAGCGACGGTACAAATGTGAACTTTGTCCATTCCGAGGAAAGAGGAGCGAAACTGTCAAGTATCATTTGAAAAATGTACATTCTGACCTTCGACCTTTCAAATGCCCCGAGGCACAATGCGAATATTCGGCCATCTTGAAGGGGAATCTGGATAAACATATTTTAGTTCACAAGGGCGACAAAAAATACTCTTGTTCCTTTCTGAATTGTGGATATCGCGCTGTTTCCAAGTGTAACGTCACTCGACATGAAAACGAGGTTCATGCGACTGAGAAGAAGTTTAAGTGTAAGTTGTGCCACTTTGGGACCACGACAAAGAGCACTCTAGTGGCACACACCAGAACCCACACCAAGGAAGAACCCTTCATTTGCAAAGAGAAAGGCTGTGAATATCGAACGAAGCAGAGCGGGAATCTCAAGGCCCACCAGAAAAGAATTCACCTTCAAATGATGATTCAAGATCAGAGTTGAATGTCCGTACTTTGAAATTTATAATTGATTAGCAAAACGTGCATGAGGGAGTTGTAATAATTTTAATTTAGAGCTCATGTAAATATTTACGCCATTTTGTCATTTGATATATTGAATTGAGAATTTATTTACTACAAATATTTACACAAACTGGACGTCAAGTTTTGATATTTTATTTTACATAAAATAAGTGACTTTGTAAATTTTTAAATTGTAGGGAAAATTTAAATTTGGTGTGTAAATTATGTCTAAAAATTTTAATGGAGACTAGAAAATGAAATAAAAAGTAAAAGATGCTAAAAGTTGAGGAATTCTGATGTTTCTTCTCGCTGACGATTCATGTTTTTTGACGAACTTGCCCATAGCCTAAAAACTACGGCTAAATTATCTACTAAGTGCTCAACACTAAACATTTATTAGTCATTGATTAACGAGGAAAAGAAACTAGGAGGCTGACGACATGCTTGATGAGAAAATCCACGAAAATCGGGATACTCGTCCGCTCCATCACGTGAAAACTCCCAACTTTTATCCCCACATTTCGAAACCTCTGGATTTCCTTTTGATACTTGAGACGATCTCGAATTTGACATTGATTCTGAATTTGAGCGCTGGAACTGGAACTGGAATTTGGACTTGAATCGGCTGCAGCTTTGACTGACGCAATTCTCAGGAGATTCTTCAGCTGCTCCACATTTCTGGGGACTTTGAAGGCCTTTTGATAGACGACGCAGTAGAGGAGGACGAGCGTGTTGCTGATGTGCGCCGCGAACAAGCAGAGATACGGATGCTGGTCCGCATGGCGTATAGCAAAGAAATAGCACACGATGCTCACGATGAGATAGTAAATTTTACAAGAGAAGATCACAAACGGAAAACAACGATTGATGAAAGCAATGAATACAAAGAAACGGCGCATCTCCTCTAGAATTTTTTCCATATTCTCTCTCTGATTTGTCCCGACTTTCATGATCAGATTCCTTTAAAAAATCATAAAAAACAGATATGCATTTTTACCGCCCATTTTCTGTTTAAAATTTTTAATGCCTTGAAAGAGCTAGCGTGAAATTTCTTGAATAATTTGTTAACATACCTTAATTTTTTCTGCAGCTCTTCAGTGCACTTCTGACTTTTCTCGAGGACGGAGATTTGAATAAAGCACGCGAAGAAGAAAGATCCCCAAGCGTGGCATTCACAATACACATCCAAGCCGAAGAGAAAGCAGAAACTCCCCCAGTTTTTGTACGAGTCCGGAAGAGCGGAATAAAGCAGTTGGACTCGGTTGACGTCCGTTAGCAAAATGACAACTACGGCGCAATTCGTCCCGCCCAGAAGAAGCGGCAGAAATAGAGCAAATAATTCCTGAAGGTCATATTTTCCCCGTTTACGTTTTTCCGATTCCTGTTTTCCAGAACTGACGTTTTCCTCTTGATTTTGGACTCCATTTTGTACCCACTTTTGGGCGCCATTTTGTGGCTTTGACTTCAATTCAATTTCATCTCTAGTTCCAGTTCCAGTTCCGAGTTTCTCCTCTTTGAAGAGTTGGTTGAAGATGAGGACGGATTCTCCAGGATACTGGAGAAAAAGAACACCCGCCCAGAAATGACTCTGAAGGAACCACGCGGAAAGGAGAAAGTGAACCGCGGCGTGATCCAGCCGAAAATAACTCCGCCAAATGATTGACTGCAAAAGCCTGCCTGTCATGTAAATCCACTGCAAAATGTCAAGTCCAAAGGAAATCAGCCAAAAATTGAACCGCCACTTTTTCCTCTGCATTTGAATCTCCCCCTTTTTTTCATCCAGTTGAATCGGTATGAAATTCAACGCCGAGAGAATTTTCAGAGTGAGAAAATTCCACTTGTTCTCCTTTTTTGTCAACATTTTTACTACTAGAATTTTTCCCTTACTGGAAATTCCCGTTTATTTTTTCCCTTTTATGTTTTTCCTTGCACAAATTTTCAATGTTCAATGTTCAATGCACAACTCTGAATGCACAGTTAACATTCAGTTTCTGTGAAGGATTTCTGGCTTCTGAACTTGCAGACTTTATGAATGGGAATGAACCTGATAAACTGAGCGTGATTAGTCACAAAATATTATTCTTAGTAAAACGTGTGGGTAGAACTGGACAAAACTAATTCGGCTTTACCTCAACTCCAGTCCAATTAAACAATTAATCAATTAAACAGTTTTGATAAAAACGGCCCTATCTAAAAATTACCCACAATTTTCTTTCCAAAGAGTGGAACCAAACGGAAATGATATGATAAACTTTTAATTGTTCAAAATCATCCCACAAAACAATCTTTTATCACAGGACAAAAATGACATAATCCAGATTGGAAATGGGAAAATGAGCCGATTCTACGATTAAAGACGCGCAATTACTTAGACAACACAAATGATAGCAAAATGACGACATGACACAGTAATTTGCACTACATTCAGAAAGTCTGTGCCTAATTCTTGTGCATATATCCAACACATACTTTTCGTTTTTAGGAAGCGAAGCTGAGTATTGTAATACTCCTGTCCGTCCGTCTGTCCGTCTGTCTGTCCGTCTGTGTTCAATTGCGGAATTGCAGTTTAACGGAATGGCCATTTCAACGTTTACGCTTACACTTTTTGAAACTTGTCCTCAAAATTATTTTAAAGCGGATCCAAAGTTTCCGTAGGGATTGAGCCAGTTCTTTGCTGCGGATGTAAAGGGTGATGATGGTCAAAATGAGTAAATTACAGAGTAAAACTGTGAGGAAGAGGTAGAAAATGAGATAGATATTTGAATTGGAGAAGGACAAGGGCGCATATTCTGGGACTGATTCATCATCCTCATCCTCAACTCCATTATTATCATTATCCTTACCACTGACGAAATAGAGGACATGAGCCTTTTGAATGTTGTAGTTGTCCCACTTTTCCATCAAGTTGTAAATTCCAGAGCTCAATAAAATTTTCATGCGTCCGCCCATAGCCCCTGGGCGATTTGGGTCCAGCCCATCATTCACAAAGTAACCCTCCAAACTTTGAAGCCTTGAATCCAGACGATCCCTTTTATTGTAGGAGAATTTCGGCCCGCTCCGTTCCGTTTTCATCTGACGCTTGAACATTCGCCAAAAGAATGGTAAATCCCCCGGTGTGGTGACAAATGCAGATTTTTTCCTTGGCCTATTCTTGATTCTCTCTATTTGCTTTTTCCTACGATTGTCAGTGTAAGAGTTGCCAGAGGGTTTGAATTCTGTTGATGTTGTTCTTGATGTGTTTCTAGGACGTCCGACGTCCGCTCAACTCATTTTGAATGTAGGCGGGAAGTTGTTCGGGGCAAACGGACTCCATAGCTTCGGATTGGCTAGTCAATTCAAAGTGCTTGTAATAACTGTGACACACTTTTTCGGCTCTACAAGAAGCATTCGCCCTCAAATTAGGTCCGGGAGTGATATTGTCGTCGTCATTGTTTTTGTAGGAACTTTTCACCCATTTTGGACAGCCCATGGCACAACGGTGCAGCTCAAGCCCCTCCTGACGTTGAGCTGCGTAGGAAAACTTGTACTTGAGGAATAAGTGCTCATCACTCTGGTTAATATTGTTGAGTTGAGAACAGTTGAGAGGGGCAAGGGAAAAATAAAAGGTAAAATTGCCATCATCAACCATGTCGGAAATGCTGTCCCAAGAGGTCACATATGGAAAGGGCAGAATGAGGTCACTCTTCATAATCTCTTTGTACACATTTATTAAGAGGACGTTTGCCAACGCCCACGTTCCAAAAACAAGACGGAATATTGTCCTTGTGCTTCTGGAATTTGATAAAACGTTGTGGTCATCCCTCGGCTCATCTTCTTCCTCTTCTTGAAACTCTTGTTCTATCAAAATCGCAAAGAGCTGATGAAGGACAAAATGGGCAAAGGAGGATACTTGACTCCACAGATGGCGTTTTGACATGGCGCTATTTTTGAAAAGGACGGTCATAAATCCACATGTGAACATGATGGCGCAGAGGAGCCAAATCCAAACAGTGGGCTCAAGTGGGCTAACGAATACCTCAAAGAAACTTTTGACCTCTGACACAGAATCCGCGGTGATGAATTTAAAAGAGATGACTCCCGTTATGAAAAATGGTGGTTGGTGAAATTTCTCGCGCATTAGAAAATTGCCCAAGTGGTTTGGAATTGGGCCTGGCCATTTCCTCCTAACAAAAAAAAAGGTCAAAAACTAACATTAGCATTGATATTCCGCATTCAAAATGACAAATGATCAACAGTGCGTCATGTGTAGAATATAGAATGTGAACAACAACTTACGGTCTGTTACCCACGTGACCCGGTGGCCGTGGAATGACCGTCACATTTATGGCCGTAATTACAAAATTTGTGGTGAAATTGTGTAAATCCGTGACCTCAAACCGACTAAACGGGGAAATTTCCTTGGTGGCGGGCTCTATCGGACGAAATTGTGAAAGGCGTGTAACTGTCTTTGAATGAGAGGGATTTATGGGCACAGTCCGCGCCATCTTCAGCACCCTCTGGTGACAGTCAATGACCTCTTTGTAACATGACCTCTTTTGATTAAAAGACACTGTAGTTGATGAACAGCTAAATGGGAAAAATGTGACCATTTCCATGTAACACGTTCCACAAAAATACCACCCACTTAAAATCCCACCCAACATGAATTTCGTTCTCATCCCTGAAATACCGGCCTCTTGATTTTTATTTTGGCCCCGAGGAGGAGGAGCCACTTGAACTGGAACTGGAACTGGAACTGGAACAAAGTCATAGAGTAAAATGAAAAATGGAGGACGTGGCCATTTTGAATGCTCGGGGCTCAACATTCTACTCAAATTGAACGTGGGTTTATACACGAGGAGAAAGTGCGCCATGTTGGGTCGCCATTGATACAACCAAAATCGGTTTTCCCAAATTTCGCTGGTCTTATAAATCAAGTTGTCCAAGTTTGCTCTTCCTCCGGTTTCTTGACCCATCATGTCAAAATCAATGGTAATGTGGCTGTCGACAAGAAGAAACAGGTTGACCACACATTTTGTGGACTTGATGCCCATGAGAATTTTTACACCTTTTTTTTTCTTTTTCAGTTTTTTTTCGATACTCCCATATTGTTCTAGCACCAACGGGATGGGGTGTGGCAACGAGGAAAAGTCAAACTCAAAATCCAGGTTGTTTGCTCTGCTATTTTCATCTGTTTTAAAATCTCTGCTGGAATTCCGTCGTTGAACCACGTGGAATAAACAATGTTTCAGAGTGGGATGAGTGAAGAAGCGGGAAAATTTAAAATCTAGAGATAAAACTGGAAATGGTCCAGCTCTTGTTGGAAATCTAGCTGGAACAAGTCGAGTTGGAATCTCATTGCGGGTCTTATTATTAACAATGCTTGTAGCGTTCCGAATGTCAATGTGAGCAGACAAAAATAGGAATACGAATAAAAGTCTCAATTTTTGTATCCGTTTGAAAATTAGCGCCATGTTTAAGTTTACTCCAGAAAAATGGCCCTTGTTCTTTTTTTTATTTTTATGCTGGCTGATGATTGATGATGTGAGGATGCGTTAAAAGAATTGTCAATATTGGACACATTTTTTTTGTTTTTAGGCGGCTTTAGTTATCAGTTTGGGGCAAAAATGGCGCAAAAGAACGGCTGATTAGATTTAGCCATTGACTATTGGCTATTTTGAAGACATTTTAAATGGTATCCAAATTTTCGCGATGTCAATATTTTTCCTTCTGTCAATTCCTAATTTCCAACGTCCAATGTCCAATGTCTGATGTCTAATGTCCATTCTCCTTAGAGCAGTCACGTCAATCCAAACGTCAACACGAAACTTAAAACTTGGGTAATTCCTCTGAGACGCTGTGAAAAGAAAGAGTAAACAATACATAACATCTGCTTACTGGAAACGTCATGGCATTCATTCCACCGCTCAAAATATTATGCTCCTTCTCCTATCGGATCCAGAACATATAATGACTCTCCTGGGGTACGGTAGCCCCAAACGAAAAAAATTATTGAATCAAATTAATGAATCAAGATAGCCCGTTTTCTACAAAAAAGCTAATTATGCAGCTTTTTGTGATCAAAGTAGCTTAAATGGAAATGCAAACTGTCCAGATTTATCTTTAGTTTATTCAAAGAGTCATTTTCAATTTGTCTATTTAATTATCGCCATTTCTATTTCGGCTGTTGCTTCATCTCCTGTTGTGCTCAAATTGCGCCAAATTGCGCCTATTGCATTCCATTTTGTTGTTGTTGTTGTTGTCTGTGATGTTTAATGTTTGATATTTGGTATTTGGTATTTTGCAATTAATTCATGTGATTCACCACCAATATTGATTGGGGCATTTGCGACATTTGCCATCAGGA
>JAQGBI010000990.1:0-11754 GCA_034698325.1 Sminthurinus elegans | reverse complement strand
AAATGAAGGCGTTTTTAATGTCATGTATAATGTATACATAAATATGGACCACATAATACTTTTAATTTCTAATGGCTCTAATGGACTTTTTTTCAACATTCAAAACTCAAAACTCAACACACTTTTTACACTTTACCATTATTTATTGATATTTTGTACCTTGTGTATGGCAGTTGATTTTTGAATGCTTTATACTGATTATAGTGATACTGATCGATAGCTTTGATAAAAAGCTGTATACATAATACATAGTACTTACTTATTAAAATTAGCCAAGCCAAACACAGTAAAGTAAAAGATAAGATAGAAAAACCCACTCATTTAAAACTTTTCTTTCTTTTTTTCTTCCTCTTTTTCTGATTGAAAATTGAAAGGTTTTAGAAAGAGAGAAAGCTCTGTGTATTCAGTATTCAGTATGGATTCTAAAATTGAAAGTGTATCAAGTAAGTACTCTGTTTATGAAAGCTTCTTATATTCAATATAAAGATTAAAGATAAAAAAGATGGAACTACATATAATCTATATAATATACGCTAGATGTTATACATATTTACTTTAGGAGTACAAACCCCACTTACTTTTGAGCATCATATAAAATAGTTGATAGTACATAAGTACATGATGATGTTGAATGTTGAATGTTGATGGTGAGGAGAATGGGAAGAAGAAATTAAGATGATAATGTGTGTACTAAAAGGTCTATTGACTATTGAATATTGACAGCAGAATATAGAATACAGAAGTGCATCTAGAATCTCGATACTCGAATCTCCATTATTGAAGATTGAAGATTAAAGATTGCCTTAACCATTGATGTAGATATTAGATGTGCTATAGACACATTTGTGTACATTTTTAACAAGTAGTAGAAAGGAAAAATCAAAAAAGTGAGAATGAGTCAATTGAATTGAAGTTCGTCCTCCCTTCTTCTTCTGCTTCTTTTGTTGTTGTCAACTGAGAACTGAAAGAGAAGAGAGAAAAACTTATCTCATATCATAATCTTTCATCTCCCCTGAAAAAAAAGAAGATCAAAAAGTAAATTTTGATAGAGCACACACTCTCTCACTTTTTAAATGCGCATATATAACTATTATAACATGTACTTTTGTCGTCTTTGCTTGTACATTATATTTGCTATCATATCGAAACCTCTGACTATCTAAAATATATCCACAATCTTGAATCTATAATCGACAGCACACAGCCTCAGAAATCAGAAATCAGAAGGTAACAATAAATTCCCATTTGAAATTTGAAACAGTTAGATACCTATAATCTACAATCCGTACAATATATTGCTTCAAGCTTGATGACGATGGACGATTGACGATTCAAGATTGACGATGGGTTGGACATTGGACATTATGTGTCCATGTCAATTGTCAATTGTCAATATTTTGAAACACAAAGGCAGCGGCTCTCTTTATTTTTCTATTCTCTCTTCTCTGTTCCCTTTCGGTACTCGATATTCGACATTCGGTGTGTCTCTAATTTCTACACCTAAAACCTAAAGACACATTTGAAAATGTACAGTGTTGCAAATATTGAATATGAGAAGTGAGCAATATATGATGTTAAAATAAAGAATGAATTTCAATTTCAATTTTCAATGCATAATATTATTGTAGATTGTAGTATGTAAATTCCTCGGAGGTACCTACAAGTATTTACAATAAAAGTACAGAGTACAGAGTACAGCTGTCGTGTGTATTAAATATTTTGAGGAATGAATGAGCAGAAAATATTCTTCTGCAGTCAGTCCAATCCAATCCAATCTTTTGAAACAATATGGATTTTTTGGACGGAGGACGGAGCAATGTAGTGAACAAATATGTAATATGTACACATTTGTATTGTGTATTACTTGAGATCCGAGATCAGAGAGCTGACGGAGGAATCGAGATTCTAGAATCAAGAATCGAGGAATGTGCCGAATAATGTAAGTAGGAAATATTTTTGTTCGACAGACACAGAAACAGAAACAGACGTGGAAAAAGATAGAGACAAATGAAATGTGGACAATGAAATAAAAGAGCTTTGTATCATCTCTCTTTCTTTCGTTCTTTTTATTTTTCTCCCCACATCAAATCAACATGAGCATCATGCGGTGAGAATCAAAAGAATTGTGTTTGTATGCGTGTAAAGTCAAAAAGAGACCGAAAATCCGATTCAATTGATGGCTTTCACGCCTCTTCCTACACACACACTCACACACTCACATGAGATGGTAACAACTAATAACAATAGTGATAACTGTACTGCAGTAAAATGTATAACCTATAATATCCGTTTCATTACATATTACATAACATCTTCTCACACAATTCACCGTCCGCCATCCGCCATACTCCATACCAAATCCCAAATTTACCTCCTTGTGATGCAAAACAAGTCGAAATTACCTACACACACTTGTACACAAATTTATGAATTTCAGTTTCAAAGTTCAAATGTAGTCAAAAGTCAAAAGTGTAAACTGTAAAGCCAATGGAAAATGAAAAGGCATCAAAATCAAAGGTATGGTTTGGTTTGTCATTTGTACGTGTATTGTGTATCGTATTTACATTTAAAGGAAAGGATTTTATTGAAAAAGTTAATATTTTTATTCCGTTGTCTTGTTTTGGTTCCGTCTTCTCTACTTCTTTCTGTGACTTGTTGGTGTTATTGTTTTACAACTTTAACAGAGTAAGTCGACTCTTACAAGCTTAAATACATTTTAAAATCATATTAATGATTAATGATAATTATGATGTCATAGCCCGAAATCTCAGTTAGAGATTTCGGGGTATGGATAATGTATATCATTAGTTTTAATTTCTTAAAACCTCATCTTTATCAGAGCAATTATAGCAGTCTGTCCACCTGCCTGTGGGAGTCAATATGTTTCTTATGGAGGACAAACATCTATATCAGCTACCATCAGCATGTTAATTTTAACAACCGTGTTTGCCATCTTTGTGATTTGGTTTGTCAATTTTTCTGCTTTAAGATATATATTTTTTAAAAAAATACTTGAATATCATTTTATTTGCTTACATAAACTAATATGCACGATTTACTATACTTCTCCCGTAGAGTTTAGCAATTATTGACCTATTACAAATAAGCTCAGGCGCTCGTGTAAAACAATATCCAGGAATCAATTTTTAATATACTTAGCATTTAGGTATGCACAAAGAAAAAGTACTAGTGCTCTTGGAATTTTCAATTTACCCTCCTACTCGTGGGAGGAGCCGCGATTGAAAATGCAAAAAGTAGTGGTTACAAATTAATTTTTTTCTCCGCTCGCTTTTCTATTATATATTATATAAATTTACTTGTTTTCATGGAAAGGAACAGAAAAGTTTCCAGGGATATTTGTGTGTTTTGATTTTTTTAGCTTTGAGCTCTTGATTTTTTGTGGCAAGACACAGTATATTCGGAATTCGAAATTTTGTCTGAAATCGCTGACCAATTTTTTCCCAAATTTCAATAAAAATAAAGATATAACATTATCATGAATCATGATGATGATCATCACTCATCAGCATCATAATGCTCATAACTCATAACTCATGACCGCCAAAGAATTTCGGATTACAAGTTACTCCTGAGGAGTAAACTGAAATGCGTCTCTTAGGCTAGGTGACCAACCAGACCAGACAAAATGAGGAAGAGTGACCAGGCGGAAACATCAAGGCGCTCAACGGGTGACAAAGAGGCTCAACGTCAACGGCAGAGTAGTTCTGGAAAGTCAACGAGATCTAGTGGACTGTCACAAAGTCAAAGGGTAAGTTCGGGTGCGAACAAGTCCTTACAACATTCACATGCCAGTACAACGGACTACAAAGGACGACGAAGAGTAAATACAGAATCCATTGCGGAATTTCAAGGTGGCACTGGAAATTCGGGAAGTAAAGGCAGAAGGAAAACGGCCGTAACAATTGCTAGTGAAATGTTATGGGATGAAGAGCGAGCCAAAGAGAAAGAGGAGGAACAAGCAATATCAAAACAATCCGGTGAAACCTCTGCATATCGACTCATTCCTTTTTTCAATCGTCGGTATGTCATAATATGAAACTTGTAGAAATATCTTGTACTTGTACTTTCTGAAGTATTCGACCGTATAATTCATAACTACCAAAATAAAAATAAACAATGATTATTTTTTTCTGTAGACAGTCTTTACTTGTCAAATCTCCCTCCTGATTGCACCTTTGAGGTAAAAATATAAAACATTTTCTGCAGTCTACATATTATCAGCCTACAGAAATTAAATTGAATTTTAAAAAAATATAGAATTTTCCTTACATTTTATTTTTTTGTACTTGAAGGATCTTCGTCAAATATTTCCAGAAGCAAATGATTTCACTCTCAGTCTAAATACTGGACCTGGAAAGGACACAGAACCCAAAACCGGAGCTGTTCAATTCATGACTTTTGTAAAGGCACAAGAAAACCTCCGTCGAACTGTCAAGGGTCAACTTCTTCGGGGTCACTACATCGTCGTCTCACCAACATTCACTCTGATTCCATATAGGAAAATGAAACGCTTTCTGACCATGTCCCCCGCAGAACTGGACAAACTAAATTCCGTGAAACAAACTGGAACTGGAGCTGGGAAAAGAATGACGATTGACGTCAAAATTAGTGAGTCTGTACAGGGTCAAAGGCTGTCGATTGACAGTCAACTAGCTGATAATAGTACACTACCAAAGTTTAGAGAATTGGCATTAAAAGCATCGCTAGCCCATCGGCTGAGTGCTCTTACTAGTGAAATTCCTACGAATACGGAGACGGAGACGGATCCAAACATGATAAATCCAGGAAAACTCTCACTAGCTCCATCCAAAACTGACCTATTAAAAGAAGCCAAAGCCAAAGCTGATGAACTAGCGAGTAAAATCCGAGCGGAACCCGTTCGTAAATCTCAACCTGTGGTTAGAATAAATACAAATGGAGTAGCAGCCGAGACACAAACACAAACACCAAAACAAACAGGAGGAAAGCAAACTGACCCCAATGTACAAAATAATAAAAAACAGAGTTCAACTTTAAAACCAACAGGAATTCAAAAACCAAAAACATGATATAGTTTTACACATTATAGATATTTTTTGTTGTTCAAAATCCTGGATTTTAATTATATAAATAAAATCAATCATAATTTTTAACCCGAGAAAAAACAAAAAACAACGTTTTTCCATAGGGCAAAGTTTTTTTTGATGGTCTCGGGCGCAATTTTGTCATTTTGAACTGATTGCAAATCGTAAAGGATTTATTTATTTTTCTGTAGTTACATTTTAAATGTATAGAGTTATGATATAATAAGCGCAATTATTATAACTTTGTCAAGTGTCATCCACTGAGTTTGAAGTGTTTTGGTTTCATTCATTGTACAAGAATACAGGTAATTATTAAACATTAACTATTAACGAACAAAATATCAATGTAGAGTTTTGAAACCGGTTTGGATTTTAATTCAGTTTTTAACTTTTATCTATCCTTTTGTAATTTTCAGACTCAACCAACATAATTTAATTGTAAATGATACCTTTTAAGTTTTAATATGGCACCGGGTAAAATAAATATAAATGTTGGGATTCTTGGACATGTGGATAGTGGGAAAACGAGCCTTTGTAAAGTTTTAAGTACAACTGCATCAACAGCGGCCTTTGATTCTAATCCTCAGTCCAAAGAAAGAGGAATAACCCTTGACCTTGGATTCTCTTCTCTTTCCCTGTCAGACTCTAATGGAGATGCGGATAGTGGTCCAGAATATAATTTTACACTTGTGGATTGTCCAGGACATTCCTCATTAATTAGAACTGTGATTGGAGGGGCACAAATTATGGATATTATGCTCCTCATCATTGACATTAATAAAGGATTACAACCACAAGCTGGAGAATGTCTTATTCTTGCTCATATTACAAGTTCACACCTCATTGTTGTCTTAAATAAATTGGATTTGGTCCCACCTGAAAGTCGTGCTGCAAAGGTAAAAATTACAAATTTTATGACATTCTGTAAATTAATATGATCATTAATATGTTTTGATTTTGGTATTTGGTAATAAAATAATAATTTGTAATTTTAATTCACTTTACAGATAGCAAAAGTAAACAAATTAATGAGAGGAGTTTTAGCCAAGACAAAATTTAGTAATGAACCAATTGTATGTGTTTCTGCTATGGATTCTTCTTCTATCGGAACGACTGAATTAAAATCCGCACTTTTGAAAAAAGTTAAAGAGAATAAATTTGAAAGGAATGTGTCTGCTCCCCTTTTAATGGCTGTAGATCATTGTTTTACAATTAAAGGACAAGGAGCCATCGTCACTGGAACTGTTCTTCAAGGGAGTGTCAAAATTAATGATGTAAGTTAAAATACAAATTACTACAGTTTTGTTGGTGTATTTTTGCTTTTTTGTGTCATAACTGTAAAGGAATTTACACCATAATATAATATTTTGATATATTTTACTTTTTTACTTACAATGTAGATGATTGAATTTCCATCATTAAGAGAATCAAAAAAAGTCAAATCTATTCAAAGTTTTAAAGTTCCTGTACCTGAAGCAAAAGCTGGTGATCGAGTTGGAATTTGTATTCCTGGATTAGATTCTTCGGTTGTTGAAAGAACTGTTGTTTCAGCTCCTGGACTCATTCGTCCATCCATTCGTGCTGGAATCTTGACTATGGATAAAATACCATTTTTCAAAAAACCCATCCAATCTAGAAAAAAGTTAGCTACATGATTGTTTAAAAAATAATATGTATTTTCTAGTATTGCATTATTTATTATGCTACTCAATTTAAATTAATAGAAATACTTCATGTGGGTTTATTATTTTCTGTTTCTGTTTTTTTTTGTACAGGTATCACGTTTCAATTGGTTATGAAACTGTCACAGCTCGGTTAACTTTATTTCAATCTCCTTCAGCTACTGATTCTATAGATAAACCTACAACATTTGATCCAAGTCTAAACTATGAATTTGTAGAGGAAATTGGTGTGGGACGAAGTGGTGAAACAACTAACAAAATACCAAATAATAGTGGAGATTCTGCTGTTGGAGAAGGATCTAGTGGTGGTAGTGGTGAAAATATACAAAGTGTCATATTTGCATTACTAGAATTTGATCGACCTGTTATGGCCCCTCCAGATTGTGTTGTCATTGGTTCAGATTTACAATCTGAAGATGACAATGCTTGTAGATTAGCCTTCTCTGGAAGACTTATTGATTCTACACAAGATAAACAATATACAACAACATATTTACCAAATCTTAAAATATTTAAAGAGAAATCAAAGGAGGGTTCTATTGATCGTGTGGTATCGGAAAATCAATTAATAGCTAAAGGATTTTGTAAAAAAGAGTCAAATATTGATCATTTGGTAGGACTTAAAGTAAATGTGACACTTGTAGATGATTCTAAAGATTTAAGGCCAATTGGTGCTAGAATTGAATCCCGATTTGGACAGACAAATAAAGTACGACTTTCTTTATCTGAAGCAATGACAGCTGCTGAGATGAAACTACTAAAAGATAATGTGAAAAATACTAAAGTGCAACTACATTTTAAAAAATACTTTTTTACTGGTGATAAATCTACTAAACTTGTACAATAACAAAATGAACAATCCTATTTTTTAATTAATACTTAATATAGAGGGCTATACATAAATATTATCATTGTTATTACTACGAAATAAATGTACTCGCTATTGATATTTTTGATTGAAAGATTCATAATTCTTTCGCTAAAATAATAAATAATTATTGTTATTTATAAAAAAATGATCATTAAATAAAATGCATTGATAAAATTGTACACAACAAAAGAATTATTTTTTTCATGGTTTTGTTTTTTTTTATTTTTTAAAAACTCATTCATTCATTCAACTTTTGTTTCTAAGTTCAATGATATATTATTATATAAATGCATCCATTCTCGATAGTCAAACGGAGAAGAACAAGAATAATTATTACTATTATCTATTATTCATGAAAACATAATAGTATTTTAAAAAAAGTTTTGTTATCTCCATTATGAAGGTAAAATCTGTATTAGATTAAAGTTTCATACACACACTTTATAACGTCTCATATCATTATAATATATTATGTAGTCTCCGTTCATATTTCATATATCCAATAAATATTTTGTTTGATTTTGAACTACAAAAAATACATATTTTATTATGCTGCACGTAACATTTTGGCTTCTCGTTTTTCCTGTAAATCTTTCCTTTGTTGTTCAACAATAACTTTTCTTTCTTCTAAAAATTTACCATATTCTTCTGGATCTATATGTTTAACTACCTAAAACAACAAACAAACAAACAGGGAAACATTATAATGTCAATTTAAAATAAGGTGATTGTTATATTCATTCTTATTTAAGCTATGATACGATAATAAAATGTATTATGTACTTACTTCAATCCCACATGATCTCGCTGAACCAATAACTAGCCTACAAATTTTTTCTAAGCTTTCAAATCTTAGGTAGGGATCTTGTTGTTTAATCTTGGCAATTTCATAAATATGTTTTAATGTGACTTTTCCAGCTACTTCATGACCTATATAAAATATTTTTGACAAAATGTTACCACGATGATCAATAGATAATAGGAATCATTATTGTGAGTGGAGTGCCATTTCATTCCAAATTATAGTTCAAAATGAATGCATAGTAAACATTATACTCTACTCATTCAGTAATTATATTATAATCATACTTGTTTCCATTGCTCCACGACTAATTCCTGCTGCTTGTTTTAAAAAAAAGGTATTTGGAGGGTTGTTAATACCCAATTCATATGTACGATCTGCATTGACTTTTATACGACAAGGTAATGGAATTCCTTGTTTCATATCTTTTGTCCTTTCATTAAACTCTTTACAAAATGCTGCTACATTTAATCCTCTCTGTAAAATTATACACAAAAACAATGAAACACCGTTATAATCTAGAGAATCTAGAGAATCAAGTCAATCTTCAATAAATCAACATCATACATGAATGCTATTTATAATTTGTGTGTTTTTACCTGTCCTAAAGTTGGACCTAATGGTGGACCAGCTACAGCCATTCCTGAAAAGAACAGAAAACAAAACAGTGGGTTAGATAATAATAATTTACACATGCATTAAATCATAAAGTAAGTACAAAATTTTATACATACCGGCTGGAATGTCAGTTCTGATTACAGCACAATGAACTACTTTTTGGACAATCTTTTTCATGCCCTTTAGTTGTTGTTTAACTCCCATTTGAGCCATGTTGGCTGTGTTTTTATTGTCTTTCGACACTAAATTATACAAATAAAATTAAAAAATGTTCTTATTTTTATATTTTATTTTGATTTTTAACACAAGATCCTACATTAATTGAGAGAGAAATCCACTAAATACAGTTTAATATGTATATGACTAGGATCTACAAAAAAAAACAGTTTAATTATTGTCTCCTCTCCGTTTTATTTCAAGGTAATTAGGGATCTTTTAGTTTCTAATAACGAGAACAACAATTAACTTTTGTAAAAGCTAGTTAAATTTTTTTTTTTTTTTCGAGATTTAAATTCATTTTCCGCCAAAAATTTGACCCGCAAGATTCAAAAAATAAAAAAATCGTAAATCGCAGATATCAGAAAAAATTAACTCTCTCTTTTAATTGTAATTAATTCTACATTTTACAGTTAATTATCTTTCATTACATTAATCAAAATGGGTTGTGATGGTGGTACTATTCCGAAACGAGATGAACTCGTCCGAACAAAAAAGAAGCCTGAACAGGTAATTCATTTATAAAAATTGATAACGTAAAATCATATTGTGAAATAGTAAAAGATGTAAAAGATAAAAGTCATTTCTAATGTAAACAATATAATTATTTATGATCAATATGCTATAAACAACATTATTATTATTGTACTCTTAATTGTTAATATATTATGTTTTTCTTAAATTTATTCCTACTTATAGAAAGATAAGAAATCTGAAGTGGCATTCCGATGGAAAAGTTGTGCATTATCACAAGAACCTCTTCAACAACCTATTGTTGCTTGTGAATTAGGACGAATGTACAATAAAGATGCAATTCTTGAAGAACTCTTAGATACAACCAAACCCAACAATGACATGATTTCTCATTTGAAGAGTATTCGGGATGTCAAGGATTTAAAGTTGACAGAGAATCCATCATGGAGTGAGGAAGGGGCAGTTGAAAAAGGTGATGGTTATACTGACAGTCAAACTTCTAAATGGATTTGTCCTGTTGTGGGTCAAGAAATGAGTGGAAGACTTCGCTTCGTTTTCATTTGGACTTGTGGTTGTGTTCTCAGTGAGAGAGCTATCAAACAAATTTCTGGAAAGAATAATACTTCAGATAAATTGGAATGTCTCAAGTAAGTTGTTTTTTATTTCATATTTATTTACTTTTACAATGCTGTACTATATTAAAAAGTGTGTAAAACTGTAATGTGTTTATTTTATTGATATTCTAATTTTTTAAATCACAACATTATATTAATTTTATGGTGTATTTTTTTCATTTTACTTTTCAAATAGATGTCTGAAATCTTTCAGTATGGATGATGTTATTCTCATCAATCCTGTAGAAGAAGAGGATATTCAACAAGCACAAGAAAGGATGGAAGCTCGTCGTGAAAGAATAAGAAATGAAAAGAAAGCTAAAAAAGATAAAAAGGCAAAAGCTGTATCTTCAACTGTGACAAGTGAAGCTAATGGAGAAACTTCTTCTAATCACAGTAATGATAGTACTAGTACAAGTAGTAGTGATAAAAAACTAAATGGACCTATTGCAGATTCTCGTTTAAAAGGAAAAATAATTATGCCAGGAAAAAGAAGTGAAGCAAGTTCTATTGAAGAGGCTGGTGCTTCATCCAGTAAAAAATCCCGTTTAGTGTTACCTAGTAGTAGTAGTAGCAGCAATAGTAGTAAAAAAGGAGATGTAAAACCTAAAATTGTGGACGCTACAAGTATAGCACTATCAAAAATTAAAGGTGATTACAGTGTATCTACAGATCCAAAAGCTAGTGAAACTTACAAATCTCTTTTCACAACACACTCAAAAGCCAAAAATCAAACTAAAGCTCATTGGGTTACCTTCAATCCTTTTTACAATTAAAAGAAATTACACTTCTTGTGTTATACATTTTTTTTACTGTTTGAATTTTCTCGTCTTATCATTGTAAATAATTTCATTGTGTTGAAGAAAGATTTCTTGAGCGTATTATTTCGTTTTTATATTCCTGTAAAAAATAGAATAAGTACTATGTAAGTAAGTACAATGTAAAATATTCTATACTTTACACTAATATTGTAATATGTATATTGTTGACGCTAATGTTTATATGTACAGTTACAAATTGTAAATAATAATGATGATTTTTAATAAAAATTTAGATTCAATCTACACAAAACCCCAAAAAAAATTCTGTAAAAATGAATTTAACAATAAATTTTATTTCTGTGTAAACTGTGAACATTCATTTACTCTCATACAGCATACATGAGAAAATAGTTGGGTCGTCTCACTTAATTTACATTCGCTTTTATAATAATTAGATTAAAACCATTTAAAAAATAGAATAATGCCTATCTGCATAATCTAATATAATATTCTGCTATCTCACGTGCAAACATTTCCAATTTTATTCAGTATTCAAAAATTGCATTAAAGTGGTTATAAATTGTAAAGTAAAATTTATCGTGGTGGGGTGAAAAGTAATGAGAAATGCTTAT
>JAQGBI010000989.1:0-11755 GCA_034698325.1 Sminthurinus elegans | reverse complement strand
AGCACGTTGATGTGTCTTCAAGTCCCATTTAGATTTACATGAAGCATCACAACCAGGAAATCCACATTTGAAAGGCCGGGCAGTAGAGTGAACACGTCGATGGTGATTCAATTCTGATGTAGCTTTAAATGCTTTATCGCAACCAGGAAATCCACATTTGTACGGCCGGGCAGTAGAGTGAGCACGTTGATGTGTCTTCAAGTCCCATTTAGATTTACATGAAGCATCACAACCAGGAAATCCACATTTGAAAGGCCTTTCACTTGTATGGACGAGTTGGTGTTTTTTCAAATCGGGTTTTCGAGCAAATTCTCTTTCGCAACCAGAATGTTGACATTTGAAAGGCTTTCCACCTGTTGGTCACCAGACAAAAAAAGAGAAAAAATTCAGATTTCAAAAGAAAATTAATATAAAAGTATAAAGTATTGCCATGGCAACTATCTTTATTCATTTTTACATTAAAGAAAATTCCTAAATTCTCTATTCTAAATTCTAATGCACATGGTAAATATTTATTTCAATTTTATTTCACATTTTTTGACCAAAGCAAATCAAGAAAAATCAGTTTTAAATGTAAAAATTTCTACAATACATGTTAGAAAATAAATAAAACTCACCATTACTATCCTTTTGGGGGGCTTGTTTCTTCTTCTTCTTCTTTTTAGCCTTTTCCTTCCCTCCAGAAGTTTCACCTTCTGGAAAGAAACAAAACACAAACAGTTTACATATTAGAAATCTGTGATACATGAATAATGAATAAAGAATAGAAATGAGCCATTTTAATTTTCCATAAAATATTTACCTGTATCCCGTAAAGGAGCCTTTTTTGCCCTGGGTTGTTCTTTAAGGCGACATTCATTACACAAGAAATTGAGTCCCTCTGCTTGTATTATCCAACACTCATCTGAAGGTTTTTTACATGAACGACAAATCCCAGGGAAAAGAGGAAAATCCGGTGTTTTTGTCCAACTGTTTTTGTTTTTCAACAAGTCGATCTGAATTTTTCTCAATAAATTTTTTGGCAATGAGTCTTGATCTTGAATGTCGACTACTTTTCCTAGTTCTTTCATCACTTCTGAATTTGAATTTTCAATTAAAACATCTGAATCAGAGGATTCCTCAGGGAGACAAAACGCCGTCAATTCTTCAGATATTTCTTCATCAAGCTCAGCGTCAAAAATTTCTTTAGCATCAGGCTCCAAAATTATTTCCCGATTGACTTTGAACTTTGGAGCATAACATAATTCCGGGAATTTGATCCGTTTATGGAGAAACTCTTCGAACCATTTAATCCATTGTTCATATGAAAAAGAAGTAACTAAATCTCCAACGATCTCAAACATTTCACCCATGGAATTTTTTGCGAATTTCTCCAATTCCTCCCTCGTTCTCTCTTCACGATTTTCTTCATCATCATCTGGAGGTGGAGCTGGAGTTGGAGCTGGAACTGGTGCGGGAGTTGGACTTGGAGTTGAAACTGGAATTGTCAAATTTGGAGCAATTTCACTTGAACTGGATCGCTTGATGTAAATGAGTTGATAAGCCACGGGATGGAAATTTAGTTTTGGTTTTGATTTTGATTTTGGTGAGACAGTTCTTGAGATTCCAGGGCCAAAAAGCTCTTTTATTTCCTTTTCCGAGACTTTTGATACATTGGAGTCATTGAAAAGGAGCCAGTCATCGTAATTCTCATCACGAGTGTAAAAAGTAAAGTGGCCACCATTGATAGTTCCACAATGAGCAATAATAGAAAAAATGAAATACTGTTCATTTCCATTTGGTAATGCAGTAAAAGCAGCCAAATCCAAATCAAAGGGGAACGAGATTTTCCGTTGGTCTTTGACTCCTCCATCATTTTTTTCATTCATGTACAAACGGTTGAAAGAACAGATGAGCACTGGAGGTAAAATTGAGAATTGGATTTGTTTTTCAGCATCGACATAAACTGGAGGACGAGCTGTTTCTTTTGAGATCCGGTATTCATAGTTTGAGTACAATGATCGAGTTAGGGCATCTTCAAAAGTAGTTGAATCTCGAGTATTTAAAATGAAAATGAAGAATGCTATGGAGTTATAAACAGGCTCAACAAGTTCAATTGCAGTTGTAGTTTCTTTAGTAAAGCTGAGAAATGTATTTTCAACCAGATTTTCCAAATTTGGCATATTCATCTCCTTAAACTGTAAAATGTAACAAAAAAAACAAACAGTTTAAAATAAATTCAAATTTATTTTAGATTTAAATGAGAAATAAAAATGCACATTTTCACATTAAAGCGCTTAAAAAATTTACCTCACTATCCAATTTTCTCAAAATAAACTCTAAAAATTCACGGGCGTCATGTTGAATTGAAACGGAGTTTTCTTCATACTGACAAAGTGAAAACAGGTTTGTAGGATTAGGAGCTTCTTGTCCAGCGTCCAAGGCCACAAACAGATTTCGAAAAGAAATGAGGAAGTCGGAACAATCTTCGAGATCCAGACTCAAAACTGCCTGTCGAAATGTATCAACTTTATGAAGCAAATGTAGACACGAATTCACATAACAAAGAGTTCCTGGATTTTTAATCCCAATTTGAGTAGTCATTTTGAGGCCTAGAAAAACAAACAAAAATCAAAGCTCATGTTAAAAATGTGAAATCTTTGAAATGGACAATAATGCATAAAAAATGTACAAAATATAAAAGAAATTTTGAAATAAAGCAGAGTTTCTTACCAAATCCTTTGAAAAATAGACACTTTTGAGAGTCTGTTGAGTAGTGTATTGACCAACAATGGAGATAATTATTCTCAAAATAGATGAAAGAAACTATACAAATGTCAATTATACAAATGGCACACGACAATCAACAATCTGTAAAAAAAAATGAGATAAATCAAATTAGATTTATTCCTTCATTCATTTGCATTCATTCATTATAAATTATGTCGCGTGTCCGAATGTTTTGCATTCCAGACCGCCACACGCTGTCTAGACAAATTCCAGACAAATATGAAATGGACTTGATTTGGAATGTAAACAAAATCTCACTCAAAGTTCAAAGTAAAATACAATTCTAAATTCTTAACCAAATGAACATTTACAATATATAACTTTTGGGGTTTTTTTACTTACACTTAGAATGAATTCCAATGAGAATACAAGATAAATTCCAAAAGTTCAAATTAAACCAAACCCAGTGGTTAAAAGAAACAAAATTCCAAGATCAAAAGAAACAACCTGTCCAAAACAAAATAAAAATGATTACAAATGACATGCATATTTTTGAACAATCATCCAAATTCAATCAATCAAATGCTTTTTACTTAAAATGTACACAGAAAAAACTCTGAACTCTGAATTACAAATTACAAATCACTTACCGATTTTTGACAACAGGATAGAAGACACCAGAGGAATTTTAAACTTTAAATCTAAATAAATACTTGTATTTGTAACTTATTGTGTAGGTTAGCCTGTTATATAAATGTGTGGAGAGTAAGATTTGTAATTGCTAATTGTAATAAAAACACAAAGAGAAATACTACAGAACGAGGATTTCCCTGAAATCCAACAAATTAAAAATTACACTAGCTGTCCTTTATTTGTTTTTTCTCTCAAATCTCAATATTTAAATGTAATATACATTCAAATTAAATGAACATTTATTTAAAACACACAAAAATCCTAAAAGTACAAATCTTTGATTTTTTATGCAATTTCAAAGTGCAAAATTCCGTCAAGTTTTTCTGCGAAAATCGTATTTTTTGTGTAGTGGAGAATTTTTACTTTTTATCGTAAATCGTAAATATTTAATTGGTTTGATTAAATTGTAAATCTCGTCGCTAATTTTCTATTAACTAGTGTAAACATGGTAAAGACCAGAGGGCAAAAGGTCGAGGAGGAGAAAGTGGTGGTCCCTTTGGGTAAGTCAAATGTCAAATGTCAACATTTTAAACACTTTGATTCCAATTTTCATATTATTAAATATTAAATATTTTTTGATGTCAAATGTCAAATCTGCATGTAAAGTGTATAATGAGTCTGAATTATTTGTTTAAAAATAGGTACAAAACGTGCAAAATTGAATGGGTCAACTAAAAAACCAAGTAGTAAGAAAAGTAAAAAGGTAGAAGAACAAGAACAAATTCCTCCAATAATTCAGCTAAATAGGTGAGTCAAATATCAAATGTTTCATACTAAATTGTGTTCTTTCATTTTATTTATAAGTAAAAAGGAACAGTAATTTATTCATAAAATCATTTAGTCAAAAGGAACCATTTTATTTTTGTGTCTTTCTGTTTATTTCTATTAGTGAAAATGAAGAAGAAATTTTGGAACTTGACGATGAGGTTGATACCAATTCGGAGTTGGCAATAGGGCAACCAGTGTCTCCAAATTTCTTATTTGAACGTCTTTTAAAGTTGAAGATTCAAACAATAAGAAATTTCTTTTCATCCAACTACGTTGGTTTAGACCCCAGATTCAATGTCGATGGGACTAATGCAGAGAAACTCCGAGGACTTATTCTTCTGAAAATTGCAAGATTCACCAAGGACTTGATCAAGAATAAAGAATTCTGTACTTACAGAGATTTATTTTATCAAGTAAAAGGATCATCCAAAAAGTTTGAGACGCACATTTCTAAATTGGAATTACAATTTAGACCTAATGTACGTCTCATAGAAAAAATCCTCAAAGTTCCACGTTATTCATTGCCATATTATGGCCGTCCTAATGGTTTCCTGGCCCTGGGTCAGAATGTCAATTTATCAATAGGAGGACAAACTATTCAAGACAACTCCAATTGTTTCCGACTGCCCTTTGGACCGTATAATGGTAATTTATTTTAAAATCTTGTAATTTAGAAAAAAATAACAATTTTGAGAATTTTTCAAAATCTGAATTTTACTCTCAAATTTTTATTTTCTTGTTTATTTTTCAACAGTTGACGGTTTAGGAGATTTTGAATCGAATGCAAAACTTGTTGTAATTGTTGAATCCCACGGGGAGTTAAGAAATATGATTTCTGGTGGTATTTTAACAAAAGCTAAAAACACCATAATTTTGACAGGTCTACAAATTACAACTTTTCATTTTTTTTAAATATTTTCCTTTTTGATTTTCTATAAATTATTTCATTAAACTATTTTGGTACACAATTTTGAAAATGCCGATTTTTGTTTCTTTGGATTTTTTAGGTTGTGGTATGCCAGATTTGTCATTTAGAGCTGTCGTGTCCAAATTAGCTATAGATCTTAAAATTCCAGTTAAATTTATAGTAGATTGTGATCTCCATGGCTTTTTAATTGGGGCACAACTGGCTTTTGGTAGTTACTCCAGTAGTTTTCCAGAGTTTTACAAGTTTTTGACACCGGAAATTGCTCCCATTGGAATTCTTCCACAAAATATCCTCGAATCGGATAAATATTTTAGTGATTTAACCACTTCTGAGGATTCTGCTGTGAATGTGTTGCGGAATAAGTGGCGTGCTCACGGTCTTGAATTGGTAATTTTATCTAATTTCTAATTTAAATTATTCATATTTTATTTAGAAATTCAAATGATTTTGTTTATGTTTTAAATTAATTGCATATTTTTTTTTGTTTTTTTGTGTGTTACAGACAGAAAACCAAACATTTTGGGAAGATATTTGTTTGGGATTTGAGGAAAAGGGGAAGAAATTAAGTTTAGTTCAGGCCCGTATGAACAGAGGAAGGTTCTTTAACGTAGATCAAGTTTTTGATGCAGAAAGGAAGGAAACTGAGTCCAATCAGAATTAAAATTCCCAATTCTCAGCTATTTGTCACCGTTTCCTTAAAAATTAAATCAAATTAATAATTAATGTACTTTGCAGCATGTAAAATATTTTTTAGTTTTTTACTTGTCAAGCTAAATTTTTGCATTTGTACCACAATAATTATTAATGATATCATTTTGTATTCTGTCATTTTGATGAATAAATAAAATATAATTGTACTACTTAATTTATCCACTTAGGTTTACCATTAAAAATTGATTTATTACACGGTCCATTCTGAATAGTCGAGAATCTCAAAGAATCAATGAAAAATACCAAATGCATTTTTTATTCATGCATGCAGATGTACCAATGTTCAGGTTTTACACATTAAGTTTTAAGAGTGTTTTAGCATTATATTTGAATTTCAATTTGAACCGAAACCGAGTTGAATTTGAGCTGCCAACTGAAACTGAATTTCTTGGTCTTTGTCTTTGTTGCCAATAATATTTCCAGCTACATGAATCCAACAGCCGGTTTTCGCCACGTCATCCAAAATCGAGATCAAGTCTGTGTTTCTTAAAGTCGTCCATTCAATCGGAAACTCCAAGAAATTTCCTTGTCCTTTTCCCCTTTCTTCGGCGCTGGCCAACTTTAATGGATCTTTTAGCTGGAAAGCTATGACAATTGTTAAGAATTTCAACGATAAATAATACAAATATGCCGCCATTTTGATAGTAAAAATGGCGAAAAATATAGGTGCAGAGAAAGCAGACGAGAACTCGACGGTATTTATTTCAGTTGATGTAATAATTTTTGATGGTTTTCTTTGTAGATTTATTTAGACTGACGTGTCAAGTTATTTATTTTAGTTGCTACGTAATTTTTTATTGATATTTGATGGACTTTATTCTGCAAGATTGTTTGTACAAGGAGTGTAAAAATCGTTAATCGTTAATGGTTAGTGTGATAATAGAATTTAGAATATCTGTACCTGTATTTTTCAACAGCGTTCTTTTGGATTTAAGTAAAAGTCATATAAAAAAATATTGAACAAAAAAACACTTGTGAAACTTTTTAATGATGCTTCAAAATCTACAGGAATAAAAGTCGAGAATTGTATTCCAACATTGAAAACGTGTAAAACAGATAATTTTGAAATTCAATACAAAACCGTCATGTTTCTTTGTCACGTCCGCTTTTTACGATGCAAAGCAGACTATTGGAATCTTCGTGTCCGACTGTGCACAATTAACCACCAAGCGGGAGAAGATGTAACTTTTAGTGTGGTGGCGCCATCTATCGGGAAAAATAGAAACTTGTTAGTGGCTCCATCTAGCGGTCACATTTGGAACTGCAGTGAATAAGTTTTCAGAATTCGTTTCAAGCAAAAAGGAGCACTTTTATAATGATGGACGGGCAGAATGTCGCTGGCATTTTTTCCTCGGCACAGAAAGTTCCACACCGTACAAAGTACAAGGGTTTCTACGTGTTTGTTTAGGATGGCGGTGCAGAACTTGTGAGCTGTCCGAAGACATTTTGAGCCCTATTCGCCCAAGAAAATGCCCACTGTCTGAATATGTAGTGAATATTATATATGTTCCAAAGTCTAATTAATGAGAAAATCCGAGCCATGCCAAAAATAACCGTTTGCCATTTCCATTTTTTTGTCCACTGCCAACTGATCTCAACAGCTAAAAAGCCGAAGGAAACCAGCCAACTGAATGCCCAAATTAGAAAAACTAGTCCAATATCCGAATCTTTAAAAGACAGGGGCATAAACGGCTCAACATCGTCTTCCACGTTCCACATCGTCTTATTCCCGTTCCAACTCCAATCAGTAAATCGAACGTGATCCCATTTTTCCCACAGCCGATAAATCCCTGAAGTCAAAACCTTTTGCATCCTTTTTTCCATGGTCAATGGAAAATGTCGGTCCACTCCGGATTTGACAACGTACATGTCATTGCTCTTGAAAGAGTCGTCCCGGGCCTTTTTGTTATTAGCAAAAATGGAGATGTCGCTGCGATTCCTCATCTTCTTAAAAATGTCCCAAATTCGAGGAAAATCCAGATCCGGCACAATTAAAACAGACGCACCTGTCGAACTTTTCTGTTCTCGAGACATTTTTTCAATCTGTTCTGGCAGTTTTTGAGGACAGGTGAGCCAAGTGTTGTGGTACAAAAAGAGAGTTCGAGCAAAGTCAGCACAAGCTTGAAATTGTGTACAATTTGATTCTGCAAAACTTACTGATGTGTTGTCGCACACTCTTTTACACTTGCTTTCAAGGTTCCTTCCTTCTAAATAATCCACCCAGTTCACATAGGGCGCTTCGTAAAAGACGTGTGTCTCATTCCACTCAAAACCCTTCAATTCATATGAATACTCTTTGGTACAAGGGAATTTTACAAGTGTGTAGTAGATTGAAAAATTGGCTTTACCGTTTGTAAATCCAGTCCAAAAATCCTGAGCATCGACTGGTTTTCTTCCGAAGAGGACTCGAAACTGTTTCTCCAAAAGCTCTTTTGTGTTGTGCCACTCTGTTTCAAATGGATATTTTACAGCATAATCACTCTTCATCACGCTTTTGTAGCCGTTTGTTAAAATTATTGACATGAGGAGCCAAAAGCCAAGAATTAGGCGACAAATTTGAGCCCAATCCTTCACTGTTGCTGCATTCTTATTTTGTGATTCATTTTCTGACTGTGATTCAGTGTATGCCTTAGAAATGGGAGGAAATTCCGCATCGCATTGTTCCAAAAGTATCCTCGAGCTCCAGAAGAAAGTATCCGAACAGATGGCGCCAAAATCCGCAAGAGACATTTTCCTCATTTCATGGCGCCCTCGTACGGCCACACTGAAGAAATAAAGGAGGATGAGGATAGCCGTTGTTGTGGTTGCTATGGCAACGAAAATAGTTGTCCACAAAGGCCATTGGAATGGAGTTATATAAATGTCCAAGCCCGTCTTGAGTCTGCGCACCGAATCAGCCGTGATGAGTCGAAAACGATTCTCGCCCACAATAAATATTGGCCCGTCAAAGTTTCTTACATTGTTGCTGTTATCTTTCACTACAGATCTCTCAGCAACCTGGTAGCCGGAACTGGGAAAAGTCTCAGCTTCCCCTGGCTTCATCAAAGTTAAATTGACTGCAGACAAGACGCAAAAAAAAGATGAGTAATCTAGTCCGACTGCCATTTTTTGATTTGAATGTCCGTCTCGATGAAAAGGTGTGAACATTTTACCGTTGGAAAGGTCATTTTTACTTTGAGGTACTTTTTCAAGTGTTGAAACTTCAAGTCCTCTGTACCATGGGTAGGACAAGTCGATTGACACTGAAAGTCGTCGAAAAAGTACAGCGCTGTGGTACACTTGCAACATTTTCGAAAAGCAGCTTTCACAAGTAATTTTTGTAACGGAATCAACATCTTGCTTTTGGCCTCGACCTTGACCTTGCCCTTGCTCACAGTTAAACGCAAACCCGCCAATCGCCACTTCAAAACAATGAGGACAATAATACAGCCCGCTTTTTATAGTACCGCCTAAACTCACCAGGAGGAAAGATGGCGCTTTTGAATATTCCGATGCTAATGTCGCTTCTTTTGCACCCAAAACGGAATCGCTTATCCTCTTTCCACTGAAATCCACCATAAATTGCTTTTTATCCTCTTCAAAAGTTGGACTTAAATTGGAGCCGGAATCCCAATCCACGACAAAAAGATTAAGTTTAATCAGTTGTTCAACGCGTTCACGGAGGTTAGCTCCCGCTATCTCATAACTCACTTGATAGAAATCGTACAGTACTGCATGTGGCAACTTTCCGATTCCGATCCCGATGGAATCCCCATAAAAAGTTGGATTTTTCGTACTCATAAGATTCAAAAGACTTGAAGAGAGCAAGAAAACGTTGATGACGCAGAAAAGCTCTCTGGACTTTGAAACTTGGGTTATTGGACGACTGAATTTCCTTTCATGAAGACTTTTTGTTCTGAATCCTTCAAAAGTTCCAAGAGTATCATTTCCACTGGATTTTGCTGGATAATCTTTGTTGATGATGTACGGTCGAATTGGAGTGACTAAAGAATAATCAATTTGATAATCATATTCGATGAAGTGGAAAAAACATCGAGATAATCCAGCTAAACTTGTGTTTGTTTGAGTTTTTGAATTTACCGCCTGGTCAAGGAATTGAGCCAGTTTTGTACCGCTAGATGTTTTCGGCTCAAAAGTTCCTTTGACTTCCACTAGGTGGTCAAAAACTACATGACATAACAAGAAAGTTCCGAGTAAATAACTTAGATTTTTGAAGTGAAACATTTTGAATAGGAAATTGAATAATATTTTTGTTTTGAAATTCAAAGAAATACTACTTGACGGTGGAGCAGTGAATGTATTTTACGAATCGTCAGGAGCGGTGGATTTTGTTTTGAGTTTGGCCGTTCTAATCAATTTTATTTCCCTTTCCTGATTCTTGCAAACTTGATTGACACGCCATGTCTTTTGTTCATGTTTTATATCCGTATTCCGTATTTTTTACATTAACAAAATTGCATGGTTCATCTATTTTATTTATGATTTATTCATGGTATTTTCCAAGTTGTTCGATGACTTCAATTCAAGCTGGAAAAAATATCTCTAGGAAACTGTACAAAACTACATTGTCAATTCTGCTCAAAACTCTTCTTCTTTGTGCCCATGATTACACAATGCTAAGTAGGAAAGTTTTGTGAAGGTTAGGAATGTTTCCGGAAATATTTCACTGGAAACCGTTTGAATTGTACTCGAGAGTCATATTTCATGTTTCATATCGGCAATCAAAATACATGTTTTTTTATTTCAAATTTCCATACGCCCAGGACCAATAAATTAGTTGGCTTGTGTACTGTTTGGATTTATTTTAATAAGGATAAAAACATGTAAAATATTGCATTTCCTGTGGGACAGTGCGGTTTGCGTCATCCCAGTTCTTGTTCTCTCATTTTATTTAGGCCAAATGTTTTGAGGCTTGGTCAATTTCTCAGTATTTTCCTTGCCTAATGACGTAAAAGGGCCAAACCACAATTGATATCCGATAGTATTGAAAACAGTTATTCCTGTGTTCTGCATTAAATAATAGGTTTAATTCATAGAAAATGCCGACTTCAGAAAATGCAAACTCTTCAGTTTGAATTTGAATTTCAATTTTAATGTCAATTTGAATTTGAATTTAAATGTCAATTTGAATTTGAATTTAAATGTCAATTTGAATTTGAATTTAAATGTCAATTTCAAATTCAATTCAAGTTTCAAGTTGGATTTTAATGTCCATTTGAATTTCAATTTTAATGTCAACTTGTGATCCAACTACCAACTATGTTTGACATCATCATTTCTGTAACCACGTCCTTCCGCTGGTTTTTGGTGCTGTTTCCTGCAAGCAGGGATTTTTCCTTTTCTGCAGGAAACCAAAAATCAAAGCTGTACACTGAACGTCGTACATTGTACATGAACCCGACAAAAAATGAATAAATGAACATTCTAGTTCATCCTCGTCCGAACTGTAACAATACATTTTCCAGTTTACCCCAGCACAAACAATTCAGAGCTCTGAACTCAAAACTAATTAAAGCCAAAGCTGCAACTCCAAAATTACTTAAACATAAAAAACTTAGACACAAAAAAATCATTTCTTAATTTAGGTAAAATGCCGAAAAAATGGGAAAAGTTGAGTAGGATTTTTGATCGACTGTGGCTCCTCCTTTGGAAAAATTGGCTTGTTCGTCGACGTCGACTCCTGTCTTTGATTTGGGAATTCGCCTTCCTTCTTCTTGTCCTCATCGTTTGTATCATCATCTGGAATTCAAGTAAAGGACAGTCGGAGAATTTGGAGTCGGAGTGGAGTGGCTCAGAAAATACAAAGTCAAATACTCAGGGACGCTCTCTTGAGACATTTCAAGAGCGTGATGAATCCGACATGCTCTCACCCTTGTTCAACTACCGCTATTCAAGTTCAAACGTCATTGCATATGCACCAAATACTGGAAAAACGGCGGAGCTCAT